>JAAOOA010000610.1:10000-12500 GCA_012861695.1 Trematomus loennbergii | reverse complement strand
TTCAGGAGCAGTCAGTCAGTCGGCTGTTTGTTCACCTGCAGAAATCATTTAAAGGGGACCTATCTACCTATCCATCTATCTACCTATCCATCTACCTACCTATCTTTATACATAACTATGTGTCCCGGTGTGTCGGGGAACTCACGCAGCGTCAGAAAATAAACCTTCTCTCTTTTCCTCCGTACCCACATCTTTTAAAAACGGGGTACAACGAGCTGATCCAGATTTTCTGACGTCAAATCGGCGGCGGACCCACAGAGAGTTGCTATCAGAAACAATGCTGCGTGTTTTGGACGTAATCTCGTCTTTGTTTACATTAGCATTGCTAACACTCAGAGCTAACCTGTACTGGAGGAGCATGTGTTTTAAAAATCAGGAATACAAAAAGGAACTCACCTTGTGATAAACCCGCAAGAGAAAAGCATTTGAGCTCCATACTGTTTCAGAATAATCCTTGATGTGGTTTAGAACAGGATGGCGTTTTATCACAGCAGAATTTTACTTTAATCTCCGGGAGAATTCTGATCAGGCATTAGCTCCGCCTCCCTCGCATGGCTACAACGGCTGATCTGTTTGGGATTTGAAGCAAAACCTTCACAGACTGTTTTGTACAGGTATGGGTCTACAATATATGTTTCCATATAGCATAATAGGTCCTCTTTAAACAATCTGTCTCAATTATTTAGTCAGCGATCGATCAATACCGGTAAAACAGAAAGGATTTTATCGTCCGTGGCATCAGAAAGAGATGATTTCATACGGATAAAGTCCTATATTCTAATAAACCTTTCCTACATTTCATTCAAACTTCTTCCTCTGCATTACATTACATGTCACTTGTTAGACGCTTTTTATCCAAAGAGACTTCCATACTCAATACACAGGAGCATTTTTTGGAGTGAAGTGTCTCAGGGACACAACGACATGCTGACTGCAGTGGGGTTTGAACCTGTGCGCCCCTGATCCCAACACCACCACACTAACCCACTGCACCACAACCTCCCTCTGCATCATTAGTTGTTGCAGGTTTTCTCAATACCATATTGAAGAACATATCAAATATATGCTTACATTTAAACCTCGGTTTCCCGCCATAGCGATCAATAGAAACAAGTAATTAAAAAAACGATATATTTCCCTTTTCTTGTCAATTTATATTTTACACATTGTACTACAAAAAAAAACCACAGCTTGAGTATTTAATATTTTTCAGACACAGTTAGACGGGCTGTTCCACACGAGGCGTTCAAGGCCATACTGTAACTCTCAGCGTCTCTGCTGACAGATGGTGTGACCAGCCTCTCTTTCCTTTCATCCACCTGAGAGATGGATCACAGTGGGATTAACCCCTCACCCTCCCCCCCTCTCACTTCCTGTCATCCTGGGTCATCCCTCTCCCAGCTCCTGTCTCTTTTCTCCCTCCTTTGATCCCCCTCTCTCTCTCTTCCTCCCTTCCTCTCTGCCTCTCTGCAGAGTCTCAGAGTGCTGCTTGAGTTTCTGAAAGATGTGGTGTGATTTCAGTCTCACAGAAACTCACACACACACTTTCACGTGGGTGTGTAATCGCTGCCAGCCAGAGGATTATTAAATATACGGTGCACTAAACGTCTCTTTAACGACCTGTACGTCATCCTACTGGGAGAAACCTTGCCCGACGGATTCTGAGAAATAGGATTAATTCTGCCGTTTTCAGATCAAAAATAGTTTTATTACGTTTCTACAATGCATAACCAGGGTTTGCCATTTAGAAATGGAAAACAAAACGTATGCATATACAAATGAAACAATGGTTTGTTCTGGTTATATGTACAAAAGGGCTAGAAAAAATAAACAATGGAAAACACAAACAATTACAACGACTAAAGTAATCCCCTACATTCACGCATACACACCGGAAATATTGTTAATATATGCATGTAATACATCGCATATACACATACACATCTACCGTATACATACACACAAACAGATAAGCTATACATATAGTGGTCCCCAGGCTTTCTGAAATGTCCTGTTTGAGTTTAGACGTGAATATCTTCTGCCGTTTTGATGAACACTAGATGATGCCGTCACGATAACAGTTCGACAATAACATGACTTACCTCTCACATTATGTGCGAACTGGGAGTGGATAAACCAAAGTATCAGGTGCCTTCATTTGTTGCTTGTTTAACGATACGATACGATACCAGCACATACATTATAATTGTACTCATAGAGTTAGTTGACCTTACGCCTAGGAAGCTTTGTTTAATGAAAATAATTGCTGATCCAAATTGCACTCGATGTGACGTATTGGTACTTATTTACATATGTTCTGGGAATGTCCGCCAGTGGCCAGATTCTGGGAGATGGTAGCCTCTAACCTTTCGGCGATATTTGAGACTAACGTGCTTCATTCACCTGTCACACTTATCTTAAACGACCTGTCCAACCTGGGTTTAACCCTGACCAAAAGGCGAGCACTATTAGCCGGGCTTACAGCAGACTCGGTGGAAGC
>JAAOOA010000609.1:0-269098 GCA_012861695.1 Trematomus loennbergii | reverse complement strand
TTTTGAATAAAATGATCTACTAGCTCATTTACTGAGATGTTAGCAGGGGCAAGTGTGGATGAAAAATTATAAGTAAACATTTCCATAGTATTTTCTGTTAAATATCGCTTTGTGGTTACCTCTTTCTGAACATTTTGTGAACAGAAATAGAGCTCTCAAAGAAAACACAGGAATGATCAGAGAGTGCAACATCAGTCACCACAACCTTGAGTATTCAGACCCTTTGAGATAATTAAGTCCAGAGTGTGCCCCTTATTGTGCGTGGGCTCCGCCACATGCTGAGTCAGTCCATAGTTATCAAGAACACAAAACAGTTCTTTAGCCCCTCTGTCCTGGGGGTTGTCAACATGGATGTTAAAATCACCAACAATGACTAAACGGTCAAAGTCAATACACACTATAGACAGCAGTTCAGTAAAATCATCAAAAAAGCTTGCACAGTATTTGGGTGGTCTATAGATATTTAGGAACAGAGCTCGAGAGGAGCATTTCAGCTGAAGGCCACATATTCAAAAGAAGCAAAGTCCCCATAAGATGTCTTCCTGCATTGAATGGAATCATTGAACAAAATAGCAACTCCACCCCCTTTCTTATGCATTCTTTCCTGACTCATAAAACTAAAGTTGGGAGGTGTTGTTTCGATAAGAACAGCTGCACTGTTATTTTGTTCAATCCAAGTTTCCGTTAAAAACATAAAATCGAGATTGTGCTCAGTGATAAAATCATTGATTAAAAATGTTTTTCCTGCCAAAGACCTGACATTTAATAAAGCTAGTTTAAGTTTGTTAAATACACTATCAGTAAAAAATGTTGTGACAAGCTGTGGCTGACATGGAATCACTGCTAAATTTGATAACCTCACACAAACATTTGAGCACTTCCTGTTTCTGAGCTGATTTACCGCTCTTAATCTATTACCTATCAACACAGATATCGGCAAAGCTACTGGCAGGCAGGGCCCCGGCATGTGCTGGAAAGAGTTGAGAGTGCCATATGCCCTTGAGCCTGGACCCAGCACATATCAGTAAAAGTTTGTTGCGTTTTGTACACACACTCCTTATCAGGCTTCGGAGACTGCAGATGCTTTCTTGAAGGGATGGGAGGTGGTTGACGTAGGCACGGTGATGAAGACGGGGGAGATGGTGCGCGTCTCTGCTTCGGTGATTTGGTGGGCGTCGTTGAGGGGCGGGGGTAAAGGACATGCTGCCAACCCTGCATCTCGCCTTCATGCGGTCATCAAACTCCAGGGGGGAGGGCGAGGGTGACCAACCTCCAACTGCCAACCTCTTATAAACATTTATTATTTTCACATGCAGTTGCACAATTAGACATCATTCTCCTGTGAAGTTGTGGGTTGCAGTTGTTGATTGTTTTAATTTTTTCTTTGGGTGCAATTATATTTCCATTTGTTATGACAGGCATTTCCTAACCATTGATGATGTCTCTTTATATAAACTATCATTTAGACTGTCAACTGATGTACATGTAATGTAAGACAAAATACAGCCTCCAAAAACACTATAATTTAGTCAGACAAAGACTACAGATTTGTTTCTCATTCATGATCATGTTAGCGGAATGTTTTTTTTGTAACCATTAGAATATCAAATCACAATATTGAAGTCTTGATTTACTCTTGTCACTATTTATTTAGTCCGACGACTCAAAAGCTTACTAAACGATAAAACTTGTTTTTTCCTGTCAGCTTGACAGAAGAGCTAAATTGCAGTCCTGGTGAGTTTGACATCTTGCTTGCAGGCAATACTTAACACATGCATGTGTGTGCTGTCTTTAAAATAACCTCCTCTCTGCGGGCAGTTGGCTGATTATTGACTGTGACTGTGTCTCCAAGTGCTGCCCTCGCCAGTGCTACAAATTTGATTGCTGACATTTAATGCAGAAATAGTACATTAAGTCCAGTTCTTTCTGTCACGGCTGAAAAATCACCACTTCAAACATGTAATTCATGGCAATTTCCTAGTGTGACGGTTATAGAAATAATTAAAATCAAAAGCAATTTGTTGGATGTGACTTTGAACAGCAGATCAACGTGTACATATTTACCAATCTTGAAATATACCAAAGGAAATAAAGGTTCCTTTTGCAATTCAGGAAGTCAAGATATATACTGTATATTTATTTATTTAAGGAAATAAAAATGCTATGAGACCCCAGCATATGTTCATTATTTAATGTTTTGGGGGATTTCTTGTGCTGTTCTACTGGAAGAAACGGTGTGTTTCTTGCTTACAGAACTTGGTGTTGAGTTCAAAGTAAATCATTTCGTAATTTCCCATTTTTATTATTCTAAAAACGTATTTGCTGTTCAGGAGAGGATTCCAAATATCAATAATTATTGTATTGTCTCTAGTTAGTTAGCTAGTGTGATGCTAGTAACATGTGAGGAGACTTTTCTGAAATGCACTGAATTTCTGGAATTTATAATTAAGTTACTGTCATGTAGAAGTGTCTAAACCAGCCTCAGTAATGGGTTTGTTTAATTGTAATATCCTTTTAACACTGTCACGGTCATTCCAGGCATATTTTTTATTAATTACTAACAAGAACCTTACATCCTCTGCACGTGCCGACACCTCCAGTATTATATGTCATGTAACTTCAGTCATTTATCACAAAGGGTACATTTTAAGTTATATAAAGTCAGGTCTCAATTTGACCAATCAATGTATTTGGCAGAATTCTTTATAACCAATGAAAGAATCTGCCAACCTGATCCATGTTTAAGGTCTCGTGTTATACAAAATCAAACCTGACAACCAAACTGAAAAAGGTATCCTACATTCTCAGGCCATTCTTAACAACATATCATTTTGTAAAGGATTCTATTTTGGCTAAATAAATGCAACAAAAGCCTTGAGCCAGCAGTTCTTTCATCATTGCTGTCAGATGAACCATGAAACCCTTTGGAGATGAGTCATTTATGGAAGAGACAGAGAAAATAACCCTGTATCAGCAGAAGGTCAACAGGTTTTTATCCGAATAGAGGGAGAAGAAACAAGCTGGTGGAGGAACTTTGACACTGTCACACGCACACAAACACACACACGTTCCCCATGCTTGCAATGCATTTGGTGATGAGGGTCAGCGGCCTTTTAGATCCCCACTGAGGTGAAGGGAATGAATACAGCGAGTATGAGAAAAGGGAGTGGGGAGAGAAGGAAGAGTGAAAGAGAAATGAAAAGAGTGAGAAAAGTAAGATAGTATTATGAAGGTTGAAAGATGCATTTCACCCTTTTTCTTTCTCTTCATTATCTCAAAGATCCATTATTATGCTATACTCCCTCCGGACCCTGTATTAAAAAATAAGTTATACCAATAGAAATAATGTCCGAAGCTATCAAAATAAAAAACAGAATAAATCAGAATTATCCCTGAAAAATCTTACATGCACCCTGTGATTACTTTACGCATATTTTTGTATTATATAAATGTAAACAATATGGTAGGCCTAATGGAATCCATGGTTGTTATATCTCTCACAGGCTCCGCCCTCTACTAGACTCTATGGGTACTCCCCTTGATCATATCATGCAAGCATTCATCCACTGAGACTTCTATAGACGTAGCCGGCCCCGGGGCGGGCCTACCTGAATGCGCACGCATCTCACCGCATAAAAGGAGGCCTCGCCTCCTGACTGTCATCCCTTTCTCTTCAGTAAGCAAGAGAACAATTGAGTGAAGAGAGACGGAAAGAGAAAGTGAAAAAAAATGGACTCACCATTGTTGGAGCAGGGACCCTGCCCTTTCGTGCCTGGGCGTAATTGCAGGCGCCGACCTCCACCGTCGGTGTATCGAGTGCCTGGGGTCTGACCACACGGAGGCCAACCTGGGCCCGCTGCCGGAAGTGAATCCAACCAGTAAAAACACCTGGGGGATGTGAGCAGCTCACACAGCTCCCCCTCTCATGCTCTCTAATTCGCTTTGGAGTAAAAGGGGAAGGGAAAAGTTACACATCTCCGCCCCAAAATATGATTATGAATACTGTTGTTTTGAATGTAAAATGCTTTTGGTTTGGTGAGTTGGCAGGTCCCGATATCTGTGTCCGCATCGCATCACAAACCTGAAGTCAATTTCTTTTTGTTTGATGAGTTGTCGGGTCCCGACACCTTTATCCGCATCGCATCACAAACCTGAAGTCCGGAGTACTCTGTATAACTTGTATATATGTTTGGTTTCCTACCAGAAGTAAACTCAGATAATTGTTATAACTTTTGATTCCGGTGTTTTCAATTCCTTCTTTTTTAATAGAGATTTCAGCCTCATCCAACGAACGGCGCGTAGCAGAGGGGGTGGCTATCAGCCACCACAATAGGTGTTCTGCTCCAACAATATGGAGGAGCACGATGAGGGAGTGCCCTTCGTGTTCGCCATGCCAGCGGACCGACGGGCCCGCTCGTCGGGGAGAGGGACGACGAAGACGACATCTCGTTGTCTGACACTTTTCGCCCCCCCTGCCAGACATCTGTGTGTGGGGGCGACGTGGCGACAGCCACCTAGGACGAAGGCTCCAGTGGCAACATGGGCTGGAATCCTCAGGGTGCAGGGCCACTCGGACACGGAGTGTCCCGGTGTGCCCCCCCTTGATGAAAGCCTGGCGGCCCATCTGCTTCCGCAGGCAGCCGGGTGGGCAGAGGGGAGAAGGCCCCTGCCCCCGCGTGACCGTGAAATCCTCGAATATATGGATAAGATGTTCGGGCTCGGAGCGCAGATGGCGGCGGCGGCCAGTAATCTTGGCGTGTTGGGAGTCTCGCTGATCACCCCTCAGCAGGACATCCCGCCTACGGACGGGAGTGATTACTCGGCCCGCTGCCGCAGCCGGTCGTGTGATGTCCCTGGCCACCGTGGCGTCGCGTCACGTGTGGCTAGGTTTGACCGCACTGACCAAGAAGGACCGAGATGATCTCCTTGGGGCCCCCGTTTCCACGGAAGGGCTCTTCGGGTCGATCTCCTCGGTCACCCAGCGTTTCAGTCGCTTGGAGGAAGAGAGGGCGCAGCTCAGCCGCATGCTGCCGCTGGCTGGCCCTCAGGCCCCTCCTCAAGGGAGAGAGCGCCCTGTGGTGGTAAGGCAGAGAGAGAGAGAGAGCTCCCGTTGCTCCCTCTGCCTCCGCGGTCCGTTCTGGAGAACCGGCCCAGTACCGGCACTCACGGGGACAGGCCGGCCGAACCCGATGGGCTCCCGCTCCGGCTCCGCCTCAGTGAAGGGGTGCTGGGTGGGGTGCACCGTCCTCCAGGAGCTGACTGGCTGCGGGAGGAAGCGTCCCGGCAGAGAGGGTCACCTTCTCCACCCAGGACGCGAGGGCAAATCCTGCCTCCTCCCTGTATGACCCATCTGTGGCGACACGCTCATCTTTTTTGCAAAATGATTGCCTGTATCCCAGTTTGAGTGTCTTTTCTCGCCACACACCGATACTTCCACATTATGTTTACTGTACAGATTCCCCACTCGCTGCCCAGTTGTAACTCCAGTAAAAGGAAGCAGCTAATGGGCAGGGTAAGAGTGATAAACCGCGGGACAGGGACATTTTGGCCGGCGTGTTTGGGTTAGGAGACACACAACGCCTAGTGTAAAAACTCAGCCAAATGCATTTCACCGTCTGGGTGAATGTGTCATGGCGGAGCGCACGCTCCCACGAGAGCGCGCCGCGGTGCGTTCAAGGGCCATAGTGGAAACTCGGCCCTTTCAGTGTCGACCCCCCATGGGCAGAGCTTCCCGTCGCGGGGAGTTTTGCGGCGGGACGGGTCACCAGAGAGTACCACAGCTTTATCGCTGGGGCCCCACAGCTGATTGCACATCCCCTAACGCAGTGTTATGGGGAATGGAAACGCAACTGTGTATTAACGGAGTGGATGGACAGGACGCTGAGACTGGGTTATTCACTCCAGTTTTGCAGCATCCCTCCTCCGTTCACAGGCATAAGAGAGGCGAAGCTATCATCCCGAGGGGAGATAGGTTTCCTCTCGGCAGAGGTTCAGGCCCTGTTACAAAAACAGGCAGTGTCTGCTGTGCGCGCTCAAGACAGAGAGGAAGGGCATTATAGCCCTCAGCGCGGTTTTCCGAGCACACTTTCGTGAGGTAAGCGCGTCAGAGTGTGCTCTGTCAGCCGCAGCCCCGACTTCTCCACGGTTACGACCGAGGGAGAGGTGAGTGAGGCGCAGTGGCTGCTAACCAGAAAGCCGGTCAGGGACAGTGAGATGGAACAGTGTTGTTGTTGGACGACAGCACGTGTATACATCGGGGCTCCGCCCACTGTACCCATAGAGTCCAGTAGAGGCCTGTGCTTATATAACGAGGGGTTACGTATGGTAACCCTTGTTATATAAGCACAGGCGAAGCCCTCTACTCGGGGACCCTGTCTGTCCTATGCTGCTTGCTGAAGAGAAGTGTAGGATGACAGTCAGGAGGCGAGGCCTCCTTTTATGCGGTGAGATGCGCGCGCATTCAGGTAGGCCCTGTGCTTATATAACAAGGGTTACCGTACGTAACCCTCGATATGTGCTTCATCTCAACACGAGATGTTCCAGATATCTGTGCAAATGGATGTTTTTTTATGTCCTAAAAGGGAAACTAAATCTGATTGAGTATATAGATAGTATTTTACATATTTTACTTGTTTTTTTATATAAAGCTATAATGTGCTTATGTTTGCCAAATGCTTTTCAAGTCTTTCCCAACATGTTGCAGACGAAATGATCACATAATGACGCCATGAACATAACTAAGGGCTGTTTGACGAAATGTGCAATATGCAAGCTGCAATTAGCTACAAAAGATCACTACCTCTCCTAATAATTTGACATTTTTCACTGATGCAAACAAATTCAATAGTTATGAACCATGCACCTTGGTTGTTTAAGGACATTATTCAGCAAGCAAGTTAGACGTGACATTACATCAAAATCATCACTACTTTTTAGTGTCTTCATTTCATATTAAGAGTGTTTATGCTCACTTATTCTAAGATAAAATAAGATAGACCTTTATTAATCCTCTTAGGGTAATGCAGGTGTTGTAGCGGCAACAGAATAAGAGTGAAACAGACGACACTAAATATAATAGTTCCCACAAGGATAACACAATTACAAATAAAATAAGACATGTATGTAACCGTTTGAATAAAGATATCACAATAACAAGGTTAAACCCTGATCAGCTGAATGTATATATTTATGTATATATATACATATACAAACTGTTATCTGTGTATTTATAACCTTACATTTTGATTTTAATAAGCAATACAAAAAGTAATATCTAACTTGCGTATATCTATATTTTATATATATATATATATATATATATATATATATATATATCTGTCTGTCTCACAGTGTCCTGACAGCAGGCAAATCAAACAGATTGTTGCGACGGACTTTCCTTTGAAAAAGTGCTACTGAAAGAATATTAGAAGCCCATCCAGATACCTGTGTGTGTGTGTGTGTGTGTGTGTGTGTGTGTGTGTGTGTGTGTGTGTGTGGTGTGTGTGTGTGTGTGTGTTGTGTGTGTGTGTGTGTGTGTGTGTGTGTGTGTGTGTGTGTGTGTGAGGGTATGTGAAGGGCTCCTTTGAATATAGATGAACAGTGCTGACATGGGCAGACATTCTGGCTTTCTACACTCTTCTTCACACACACTTAAATATGCAGTGCAGATACACACACTTGCAGACTGCCACTCACACACGAAAGGTTCCCCTCTCCCCCCTCACCAAATTAATTCACGACTCACGTTCTGTCTAAATTGTAACCCTCTATCAGTCACACTAAATCCGATCATTTGTTCCAACCACATTGCAGACAACAGCAAGAGCTATACTCATCATGTTAATTCCCAATTTGAACACCCACACACACACACACACACACACACACACACACATTCATCGGAATTTGACAAGAGACATGCTAATCATATGAATCCAGTCGATAGCCCAAATCAATGGTTCCTCCCATAGGCCAGCGGTTCTCAAACTGTGGTCCGCAGGTGGTCCGTGGAAAAAAGCTAAATAAAATCCACTTTTTATTATCAAGGATTTTCGGGGACCACCTCATATGTGACTTGCTCTATCAAAATCAGTCGCATGCTCTATCAAAATCAGTCGCATTGACCCGAAGACACATTTTGAGTTGTATACACTGTTGGAAAGAGGAGATTCCTAGCTTTCTAATGATATCAGGATCGTTTTTGTACTCCAAATATTAAGCAAAATATGCAGAGTGCTGTAAGGGACGATTCTAAGGGCCCGTGACTGACAGGGGCCCAAACTATTTTAGAACATTGTATGTGCAGCTACGATAAGTAATAAGGGTATCTTTATCTTGAATTGTGTGCCGCAGTGCGTTAGAATTTTTTCGCTCAGGGGTCATTTAGACGCTTCTTATGAGACTTGTGTTGTTTTGGTAAAAATGGTTCATATGTTCAGTTAGCTGAGATTCTTCCCGTTAATCTGGTGCTACACATTAATAGTTTCATAAATGTTAAGAAGCCCTGAGACATTATCTCGAAAAAAAAACGGTGGGAGGGGTCCAATGGGGGGACCGCCGTGCTTAAGAGGTTAAGAAAAAAATTTAACCTTTCATCATTCATCAATAATTAACATTAATAGAACGTTATATTGATAATGTACTCACTAAACGTATGATTCATTTAACTTAATTTCTAAGACTTTGTTTATTTAAAATCTAACAAAACACCCGAACCCCGAAAAACGTTTGATTATGCTAATCCACGTTTATTTTGAAATGAGCCGTTGCGACTTCTGACTGATTATTTCCTTATTGTACACGTTTATATTAATTTATTTTATATTCAGTGTTCTCTGATTGTATGCTACAGGTAGGCTGTCATTTTATTAAGTTCCTTTGATATTGTAAACTTTGTGTTATGTGTCTCTTTCCTGCAATATCGGATGTTGAAAGAGCTGGAGCTGCAGTTCATCTTCGCTGATGCAGCTGTTGTGTTCTATGATTGTATGCTACAGATTTGAATACATGGTCAAGGACCAAAAGAAAGAAAGAAGTTGCCGCCGTCCTCTTTGAGAAACATACACAACGCAGACAGACACCGGTCACACGTGCGACAAAAGTATCAGATAGGCTTCAATTTACTTTTGATTGTCTAATTAACTATAAAAAAATATCGGCGTTTTAACTCTAAGTTTATATATGTACTTATTTTTACGGTTTGCATATGAGGTGGTCCGCGAAAATCCTTGATAATAAATAGTGGTCCGCATAAACAAAAAGTTTGAGAACCCCTGGAATAGGCGCTTTCACACCAAGTACTTTTCCCAGGAATAGTCCCCGGAACTTTTATTTCCCCGGAACTATCTCGTAAATCGCGTTCACACTAATATACGGAATAAGTCCCTGAGGGAGGATTACGCAAATGAAGCCGCTGACGTCACTTCTTCTTCTGCTTTGGGTTTACTGCCACCCGAAGTCCCGGAGCCCCCCGGAGTCCGGGACTTTGGGTGGCAGTAAATCGCCACCCGAAGCCCCGGGTAAATCGCCAGAAGCGCCGACACCTCCTCATCACTCCACCGATTCCACGTTTTATTTTATGTTGCCATAAGTTAGTCTCTCTCCGTTGGTGCGCTGAGCTAATGCTAATGCTAATAATGCTAATGCGAGGAAATAAAATGGCGGCTTCACAAAAACCTTTCAGAGTTTTACGGGCGTGGTTTGCAATTCGCCCAGCCAATCAGAAATGGGAACCTTTTTCTCCCCAGGAAAGTCCCTGCTCTCTAGCAGGGACTAAAAAGGGGAAAAGGTTCCCGAAAAAAATATATTTTTGGTGTGAACGCAACATCCCAGGAACAACATCGGAACTATTTCTGAGAAAAGTACGGGAAAAGTACTTATCAGAACAGATACAGGCATGAGTTGGAATATATCTCAACACTTCCTGTGTCTTTTTCCACAGCTGGTCACAGTATTCATGCAGATCAATAAGCAATGGTCTGCTTTAAACCCTGTGTACTAATAACCTATGCCATTTTATGAAATAAACAGATTCAAAACATTTAAAGGTACTCAATATTAATTTTGGGTGTTGCTCTGTGTGTTTGTGAGACGCTGTGCTGCTAACCGCTCACAGCCCCAGCTACACTCTGTGTTGGCCGTCTGGCCTTCATTTGCAGCTGATACTTTTCTCTTACATAATCAGGATACAAAAAATGGTAACTGTATTCCCTTACAGTTACATTAAAAAACTAACTAAAAAGAGCATACTGTATAGTGTTTGTTGTAAAAGGATCAGATGTTATCTCTTCTCTGTTAGCTGTACTGTTCTGTAGGCTAATACTTTAAGTGTGAATCTATACGCCTATACTGCCTGAATCTGCTTTATGGTTTTCACTGTCTTTGGTTCATTTGTTCTGTTTTTAATTCAGTAGGTGAACCTATATGTTCATACAATAGTTGAACTGTATGTATTTAACTAAAACGGAGCATTTTCTGTCAGCTCAGATTTTATTTCTGCTTTTTTAAACTGCAGTATGTGCTCATGTGTTTCATTGTTGGTGTTTATGCTTCATGAAAGGCAGGTTTTCCTTTCTATTCATAAAATATAGAGGACACGTTTTTTATACTAAATATCTTGCTTTCATCTTTTCTGTGGTCACATTGTTCTTTTGTCTCACATAATACACTTAATTAAAACTATTGAATGGATTGCATTGCATTAAATAATGATGTAAAACAAAAGTACATCCGTTTCTTAAAAGAGGCCCTAGAATGCCTTTTGGTGTATTCTCTTCCCTGTAGTGTGTTATATAGGTTTGTGTGCATGTAAATGGTCTGCAAAGACTAAAATCCCTGTGTTCCCTCCAGAGGGAGTTTCTTTTTCACACACTTCCTCCCACCCCCGCCCCCCATGCCTGAAACGCCTCCATTGGACTCCTTTGTTTACTACCGTAACATAGTGACATCACCATGTAACACATGCTCTTCTATTGGCGATATAGGCTATGGGGCGGAATTTATCTAACCAATCACAGCAGAGCCGGCCAGCTAACCAATCAGAGCAGACTGGGCTCTGGTTTCAGACAGAGGGTGAAAAGAGGTGCTGCAGCACAGGCAGTATGAGAACAATAAAGAGCTTTTTGAACATTAAAGCATGGAGATGTCCAGTAGAGGCACTACATACTAACAATAACCTGAAAATGAGCATTAGAGCCCCTTTAACACTGTTTTAATTGTATCTGTATCAGCACTGTCTTTTGGCTGTTACAATGTATATTTTTCCTCTGTGGGACAAATAAAGGAATTCTCATACTGTATTGAAATCAATAACCTTATATGTGAGCTTGCTGTAAAACCACATAGATATAAATCATAATTGATGATTGTTGCCCACTGCAATCATATTATTTACTGGGCAATAGAGATAACGTAAGTTTAGTTTGACTTCACTTCCTCCACTGGATGAACCAATGAGGGGTGGATTTGATTGGGATGAATGAGCCGGAGGACAGATGGCCTTTAATCTCGGCAACATCTGTTAAGGAGAAGATAACGGATTCTCTACATCTGAACCTCTGACTCCTTGCTCCTTGGTTATCGTGCTGTTGTTATCTTCATATATCTCTGTATATCTTCTCCATTTATTTGTTTCTTTTACACACTCTTCACATCCCTTGTACGCTCCATTTTTAACCA
This sequence comes from Trematomus loennbergii, assembly GCA_012861695.1. NCBI lineage: Eukaryota > Metazoa > Chordata > Actinopteri > Perciformes > Nototheniidae > Trematomus > Trematomus loennbergii. Next base: position 257,422 of record JAAOOA010000609.1, on the reverse strand, counting down.
CCCTGTTTCTCCCCAGCTTTATTTCCTCGTTGCCCTCATCCCTGTATGTCTTACAGTACGTGCTCTCTTTTCAGGCCCGCTTTTTTTTTTTCCTGCGCTGCTTTGTTGAGATTTTATCAATTCCTCAGTTGCTTTGACTTCCATTGCGACACTGGGCCATCTAATTTAAATGTGAAGCATTTAAAATGTCAATTACAAGCTAATTAAATTAATGGCACAATGTGATTTAGCCGTTTGGCTCCTCCCGCCCTGAGCAACAGATAAATTGTCTCGGCTCAGGAGAGGAAAAAAAAGGCTAAGTGTTTAATACAGCTGCCGCTTGACTCGTATACACACACACACACACACACACACACACACACACACACACACACACACACACACACACACACACACACACACACACACACACACACACACACACACACACACACACACACACACACACACACACACACACACACACACACACACACACACACACACACACACACACACACACACACACACACACACACACACAGAGACCCTGCGCGGCCTGCTGGGAAATTGGTTTCAGGAGAGGAGAGGATGGGAGGATAAGAGAGGAGTGGAGAGGAAAGGTGGAGAGGAAGGGACAAGGAAGTAGATGAGGCTAAGATAATGAGAGGGGGAGGTTGGGGTGTAAAGAGATTTTTGACAAGAGATATGATGAGGTAAGAAAACGTGAGGTGGGATAAAGAGGAGATTAAAAGGAAAGAAAAGGAGTGGGTGAAAAGAACACTGAAAGAATGTAAACATTGACTTAAATGTTCTTATCTCAACACATTTCCCATAATTGTATTAGGATAGTTGAAAGCAATAATATTAAGTTGAACATATAATTTTGTATTTAACTTAATATTATTGATTTCAACTTACCTAATACAGTTATGTGAAATCTGTTGACATAACACATTTAATTAAAGTTTTTTTACTGTAAAAAGAAGAGGAGAGGACGAATGAGAAAAGACAGAAGGGGAAGAAAAAAATGGTGATGTAAAAGATACAAAGTATAAGGAAGTAAACTAAAATGGGAAAAAGGTAGGAGGCGAGGGAGGTAGAAGGGGAGGATATAGGAAGCAAGCATTTAGAAAAGAAAAAAGCAATCGGACTAAGGTGGAGATTTGAGATGAAAGCTCAGAGGAGGAAGAGAAGGGTGGAAGGAAAAAAAGATAAAGACGATATTAGGGTCCGAGCCAATGACAGGTCAAAAGGGGAGGACAGACATAAATAAGTAAAAAGGGGACACAAAAGTCCGGAACGTGATCAAAAAAGGGCCAGACGTAGAGGAACTGTTAGGAGATGAAATGGAAAAAAGGGTGAAATGAAAGAGGGATTGTGCTGGAAGAAAGCAAGAGGAATAAAAGGAAACGCAATGCGAGGAAGAGAGGAAGAGAACGGAGGAAGAGAATAGAGGAAGAGAACGGAGGAAGGGCAGAGCAGCAGCATGGAGCAGCACAGAGCTCCTCACTCAGCTCCAGTCCTGTGAGCTCGTGGTAAATGGAGTATTGATTCAGAGGAGATGAGATTTTCAGAGTAAACACATAACCAAGCGCTGCGCTCTGCTGTGGGCCCCGAACACTCACTGGAGACTTACAGTGTTCAAAACATTACCAACACCACGCTCATATGGGGCAACCCCACTCCTGCGCACAGTACACACTCATTTAAAGTCTCCAACTGTTTAGTGAAAGGCTGCTGCTGTACCATTTGCATATTTCTAATGGCTGGAATAACTTGAAAGTCAAACTTTTTAGGGGAGTCGAAAAGGAAAAATGATATTCTCTTTGCTGTCCAAACAGCCATGTTTATAGAAACTGTCAAGTCAGTATTGGGTTTATAACTGGTTGCTCCAATCAATAAATGTGATTGTTATAGTTCTGAATCAGCCTTGTCTATTATGTATAATTCCTTTGCACAATCTGTTGTGCCATTGAGAAAGAAATTGTAAAGAAGATGACAAACTGATACCATAGAATGTCTTTTTATGTTTGCTTAGCGTCATGGGGGTATAAGGTGATGTCACATCATCAGACAGGACACTCCGACCCTGCAGATTCCGCATTATTTAACTATACGGACTCAGATTGGCTTAAAAAAATTGAGAACATCGATATGCTTTGAGAATGTTGGTTTGCTCATTATAAGAGAATGTTTAATTGAGACAATTTCGCATCAGTTAATGTCCTTGCAAGAGTTTGTGTGGAAAGCATAAACGTCACTTAACAGTGAGCAAGCTGTAACCCACAACAAATAGAAAACATTTAAGTTTCCTAAAGAGGAGTGGCGCCCCTCTCCACCTGCTTAACAACATTACAGAAGGACAATAAAAAAAAGAGCAAATGATCATAACACTGTGAGACAACAAAATGGGTGCTGCATTGCTTTGAAAACTGGTGTAAGGATAAATGTGTGTTACTAGACTTTATGACATCAACAAAAGAGCAGGTTGATGGTAACACTATGGCCAAAAGTATCAATACACCAGAGCATCACATCCACACGCAATTACTGAACATCTCAATCTAAAACCAAAGGGCTTTTTTGTTACTAGAGCAGATTCTACTATTCTGGATTCACACTGTCCACCACTGGTTGGGACCAGGCTGCAGGGATTTGTTCCCATTCAGCCTCAGGAGGATTAATGAGGTGATAAGGTCTGGCTTGCAGTCAATCTTCAGATTCAACCCAAGGTGTTGGATGGGGCTGAGGTCAGGGCTCTGTGGAGCGGTGTCAAGCTCTTCCACACCTCACCTTCTTATTATTTCAAGGACATTGCTTTGTAAACGGGGCCATAGTAATCTAGAAACAGGAAATGCCTTATATTATTTGGACCAGAGATAGATGCAGGGTTTAAAGGGGGACAGAGAGGAGAGGACATTGCCTGAAGGTTCTGCGAGTCGGATTCAAACCCACGCTCTGGACCGCCAACTCTAATCACTGAGCTATCCGACGGCCCAAAAACAGGAAATGCATTTTCCCTGAACTGTTGCAACAAATTGGAAACACAGCTTTGTCTAATACATTATTGTATGCTGAGAATAACGATTTTCCTTCATTGAACCCAAGGTTATTGGCCGAAACCAAAGCAATTATTTTTAAGTGTTATAATGGTGATTAAAACTACAAAATGATAATGCTATCGGGGAAAGCTGAGATGTAAAATACTCTATTTAATTGTTTAATACCATGTCAACCATTGTTCTGTCAGTGTGGGCGTCCACTTTCTTTTATTTAAAAAATGGGCAGTTGTTTTTTTAATTGAGCTATAGTGTTTTCACAATCAACAGCGTTTTATATCATGTTGAGTTTGTTAGCCAACATGTAATTAGCTTGCGTACACATTTCTATCTAATGAGCAGTGTAAACTTCATAACCAGCTGTTCAGTGCTGCCCAGGCCAAGCACTGTAATCTATACACAGATCATAAAGTGAAACTGTGGTTAGGAAATCAAAATGAGGTATTGCCTCGGGCAGAGAGCTAATTATGTGCTGTTGAAGAGGGGGGTGGGGGGGTGCGAGAACAGATTAATTGATGTTCTGCATAAATGTGTTTTCTGGAAATCAATACATGACTGTATGCTTGCATACAATAACACAATGAGGATTTATACACACACGCACACACTTCAGTACTTGTGAGGGCCTTCATTTAACTTTAGCCCTGACTTTCTTTAGGCTTAAGATTTTGATAAACTTGTCAAACACTTATTAAATAACTGCAACGTTTGATTATTCATAGCCTGGTCTTTCCTGTGAAATGTATCCAAACCACTTTAACAATTCCATTTATTTAATAAGAATAAATTGAAGCACAGAGGATGTTGAAGTACTTTTTTAATCACTAACCACATTTTAAATCCAATGTAACACCTAGTAAATCAATGGTGAAGCCTATTTTTTGGAGGTCATGTAGTTAGGTGGAAGTCAACTATGTGTGATCAAAGTTGATCAAAGTATTTGTACACTGGTTAAGACTACGAGTTATATGTTAAACTGTTTTTTCATCAGAATGAAAGGGATCAAATGAGTAGGCACCGACTTCATTAAGTACAAACTGTGACCATATCAACATGCAATGCTGTTGTGACAGAGGAAGAGATTGAAAAGTGGTTCAACAGTTAAAAATCAAACTTTGAAATGAAAACGTTTTCCACATTCACTGCCTGTGCTGTGACATTAGCCATACACTCTCACAAAGCCAGCCAACGGAATGCAACCGACAGAGAGCAGAGACAATAAGCAGCTAGCTGTCGAAGGACGCGGGACACCTAGCAGTTACATAGTGTACAAATCTTAAAGAGGCCCTATTATGCTTTTTGGAGTTGTCTTTTTCTGTAGTGTGTTGTATAGGTTTTTTGCAAGTAAATGTTAAATGTTCTGCAAAGGCTTGAATCCCTGTGTTCCTTCCAGAGGGAGTTTCTCTCCAACACTAACACTCACGCTTTTATTCGCTAGCACTCCAACACATTGTACGTGATAGGCTAAGGGACAGGACATTTCCGACACATCTCTAAGCTGTTAACCAATCATAACCGAGCTGTCCAGCTAACCAATAAGGGCAGACTGGGCTCTAGTTTCAGACAGAGGTGAAAAGACAGGCAGTATGAGAAACATCAAGAGCTTTTTGAACATTAAAGCATGGAAACATGTCACAGTAGAGACACAAAAATACATATAGGAACCTCAAAATGAGCAGAATAAAAAAAAAAGTCCTCTTTAAGATTCAAAAAGGATTCAAACTTTTTAACCATGCCATTATAATGTATTATCTTTTTTCTTGTAAGTACAATGTTTCTCAAAGAAAGTAATTTGAGTCGTATTTCAGACGAGAAATACATTGCTGAGTACTTTATGAATCATATCTCTCTTCGAGCATTTGATCCTGACAACTGGATGAATATCTGCACAGAACTAAATGCAGAACTTAATTTACATCTTGGCACACAACAGCAGAGATCTGCTCCATGCACCTTAACATGCTGTTCGTCATAATGTAAGAAGAGATTTGTGTGTGTGAGTGTGTAAGTGATTGAGTGAAAGAGCAAAGAGAAGGACAGAGCAAGAGAGAAAATAGTGTTCGACACAAACAATAGGTAAAAAGAAGCAGTGTACAAGGTTACACATGCACATATTCGCACACTCACAATGAAAATATCCCACATAACAGGCGCACAATTGAACAAATCAGCACATAAATAAACCCTATACTATAATATGCATTTTTAGACAGATGAGCCCATCTAAATGAACACACAGAGAGGCAAATGCACCTGAAGGCATCACACTGGCTGTCACACAAACACATAACCTACACACACACACAAGCTGAAGACAATAGTGCGTGACATGCTAACAAATATCTCTCCAAGGCGAAGGCGAGACAGTAATTACCAGCATCTTCAATCGGGCCTGTTAGCATTCAGCTGCTGCCGCTCTCTTATCGCTGTGAAACACTGTGATTCACCACATCAACAACAGCAGCGGCGGCAAGCATGTCCTACTAAAGGCCCAATCAGTGGCTCTCGCTCAAATCCTGCAACATCGCATTAGAGACGTGTTCCCATTCTAAATGACTGAGTCTAAGTGTCTGGCACAAGTTTGCAGGCGTAATTTTGACAAAGACGCAGCTGCTACGTTTTTTTAAATGACATTTATTGCTCTTAATACTGTTCCTTTTTCATTTTCTCTGTTTATGTTTCAATTTATCTCTTTTAGAGCTGCTTATAAACCAATTGGAGCTGTATTTGATGTTCACACTGCCATAGGAGATTCATTTGAGGAGGTTTCATCATCCACCCGCTGTTTCCTGATCAAGCTTTCTCTGGATAGTTGTTGGAATTCAGTGTGGGAATTTCAGAGAAGCTGTTGTGGGGTCAACTCTTGTATTTGGCTGTGTGTTCCAATATATTGTCACACACCACGCGTGGCCTTAAGGTTTAAACTATGAAGCCTTAAGTATCCCTCTGTTTTGCACTGTTAAGGAAGCAGTGTCAATATCTCATCACATGCATTGTCATATCTAAAAGGGAACAAAATGACGTAGTGAAGAGGCCCAATTATGCTTGTTGTGGTTTTCCCTTTCTGTAGTGTTATATAGGTTTTTTTCCATGTAAATGGTCTGCAAAGGCATCCATGTGTTCCCTCCAGGGGGAGTTTCTCTCCCACACACTCCCCCTCCTTTGTTTACTTCCATATAATAATGACATTACTATGTGACATTCGTTCTTCTATTGGCTAGTGCTCCAACGCATTTCCCTTAATGGCTAAGGGGCGGGACATCTCTAAGCAGTTGACAAATCAGAGCCAGCCAGCAAATACATTTTACCGTAGGACAACAGAAGGTTAACATATTATTGTGACCAAAAGGGCCAGATAATGTTTCAGTTTCAGTATTTGGTCCTAGTGCCGCAAATGCGGGTTTAAATTAGGGTCAAATACTTTCATTTGATTGTAAAAAAAAAAGATTAAAACTGTAAAAATGTATTCAATTATAACATGTCTTCCTGTTTCCACATAGCACCAATACAACTAAATGTATACTCATTTGGTAGTAAAATATATCATGCACACAAGCTTTATTAATTTATAGCTCTTCATAATTTCAATTTAAAAGATGCTAAACAAATAAAGTTATTATTATACAAACATTCACACAAACACATTCAGCCTTTTATTTGCTAATTTCTGACCTTTTGTTTGCTGACACAAAGCCTTGGCTGCTTCATTATTTAAATAAAGGGTGATAATGATCAGTAATTGTTGTTTCTCTGCACCCAAGAGCCAAATAATCAGCCAGGCTCAGGCTAATGAGGTTAAGACAGTCCCATCAGTAAACAATGAGAGAACATGGAGTGATGAGGAGGTTGTCGGCGCTTCTGGCGATTTACTCGGAAGGCTTCAGTAGAAGCTGCTGGGAGTCTTCCCAGCAACTTCTACTGAAGCCAGTCCCCAACTCCGGGGACTTCCGGCCAGGGACTTCGGGTGGCAGTATACGCCGTGAAGTTGTTTGCGGCCTGCCAGTAAACCCAAAGAAGTGATGTCAGCGGCTCCCTCAGGGACTTATTCTGGTGTGAACGCAATTTACTAGATAGTTCCAGGAAAAAAAAGTTCCGGGGAACTAAGTTCCGGGAACTATTCCTGGGAAAAGTAATTGGTGTGAAAGCACCTATTGGCATCATCTCCAACTTTTCAACCAGTATACTTTTCATCATATTGTCTATTCAGTCAAATGTATGCAATCGTATAACAAAACATATGTCTTTTCTCATTGACCTGTACTTTCTGTTAATTGTTCTCTCTTGCTGGGAGCACCATCTTTGGATTTTCCAATATGTCGATAATAAATTATATTACAAGTAATTAAATCATACCATATTATACCCAAAATACACTGTGTACTATTTTTATAATTAAATACAATATGTATCATATGCCATAATGCATCTTATTATACAAGATTATGTTAACATGGACTCATACTCACATTAAAACAATTACTAAGTCAGCCTACTATCACCTTAAGAATATATCTAGGATTAAGGGACTAATGTCACAGCAGGATTTTGATAAACTTGTCCATGCTTTTATCTTCAGTAGACTGGACTACTGTAATGGTGTCTTTACAGTTCTGACTAAAACATCTATTAGAAAGCTGCAGCTAATTCAGAACGCCGCTGCTCGAGTCCTCACTAACATTAAGAAAGTGGATCACATCACTCCAGTTCTGAAGTCTTTACACTGGCTTCCTGTGTGTCAAAGAATAGATTTCAAAAATACTGCTGCTGGTTTATAAAGCACTGAATGGTTTAGGCCCAAAATACATTTCTGACCTACTGCTACATTATGAACCATCCAGATCTCTCAGGTCTTCTGGGACTCGTCTGCTTTCTGTCCCCAGAGTCAAAACTAAACATGGTAAAGCAGCATTCAGTTATTATGCTCCAAATATCTGGAACAAACGCCCAGAAACCTGCAGGTCCGCTGCAACTCTTACTACTTTTAAATCCAGGCTGAAGACTTTTGTTTTTGCTGCTGCTTTTAATTGAACTTTTCATATTTTACAGAGCACTATAACTGTTATTCATATATTTCATATATTATCTTGTTCACGACACTATAACAAAATAAACCAAACTAAACTAAATATTTCATAAATTGTCTTGTTTTATGTTTATTTGATTCTCTTTGCTTTTTAATGCTCTCAATGTCTTGAAATCAGATGAAAACAAACTGTAACGGACCCTGCCGTGTTATCTATGATTACCATACGCCTTACAATCATAATTTCAGCCTCTTGCGCCATGCGAATGGTGCATCACAGTCCCTGGAATATAGCATAAACATGAATATTCTCCATGAGGGGACGAAGGCTGGGAACAATACAACCCTGCCGCTGTGAAAAAGTAGAGACGAAGGTCACACTTTGCCCAGCGACAAAAGAGGGGGAACAAGGGCAGCTCTCTGCGTGCAGACCGGCAGGAGAGCGAACAGCTGGATCCCTGACATCACTCATTCTGACAAGACACTCCTTACAAAATGTGTCAGAGGAAAAAAGGAAACATCCCTCGCATAAGAGGGAAAAATGGCCACTCTCTGCGTGCCGAGAGGCAGGAGAGAGGCGCACAGCTGGTCCCTGACGTCACTCACTCTGACAGGACACTCAGTACAGGGTGTGTCAGAGAGGAATGGGAGACATCCCTCAAATAAAATTGAATAAACGAACAGGGGAAGACCAAGATGCAGCAGTGCAAATGTCTTCCACTGAAATTCCTCCGTGCAAAGCCGCACTGAAGTTCTCCGGGGGATCCAACCCAGAGGAGACATACGCCTGTGACACAGCCTCACACAGCCAGTGTGACAGCCGTTGTGCAGACAGAGGCTGCCCGATGAGCGCTCTCTGTAATGCACAAACAGGCGCTGGAACGGCGCAAGCAGCCGTGCGTGCACATAGCAGGACAGCGCGTGCACGGGACAGAGGAGATGAGATGTGGCTTCTCCTCCGACCTGTGAGGAGGGGAAAGAAGCCATCCAGGTGATCACTCTTGACCTAAAAGAGCGTGATGACTTTGGCATAAAAGCCGGGTTAGGGTGCAAAACAGCTGAACTGCCATCTCCTTGGATCCGGAGCATGACGGAGCCACAGAGAGAGCAGACAATCACTCACCCTTTTGCTGATGTTAGAGCCAAAAGTAGTACTACTTTGGCTGATAACATTTAAGGGAACCTGATCTAAAGGTTCAAATGGGCTTTGCTTAGTGCGCTAACACCAAAGCCAAATCCCACGCCAGTGCGCGTGACACAGGTCTGATCTCCGTACTCCTCGCAGAAACGTTTGTCAAAGGGTGACTAAACACCGTCCCGACCCCGAAACCCATGACAAGATGATATGGCAGCAGCATATACCTTGATGTTGAAGCCAAATTCCTGTCCAACAACAGCTGGAGGAATGACAGCACGTGAGGCAGGGGGCACGTAATGGGGTCCAGGCTTTTTCCTACACACCAACGCTGGAACGCTGTCCACTTGGCTGTGTAGGACGCTCTGGTAGACGCGGCCCTGGCTCCCTGAATGGTCCGTACAACATCTTGAGAGAGGCCCAGCCCCTCTAAGTGTTCCCGTTCAGGGGCCATGCCCATAAGTGCTGGCCTATCACAGGGTGACTTGATCGCTCCCTCCACCTGCGAGAGAGCGTCCCCGCGCCACGGAATTTCCCACGGTCTGCCTGACAGCGTACGCTGTAGGCATGGAAACCAGGAAGCGCCCGTGCGCTCCGGGGCAATTAGGATCACTGACAGTCGCTCCTCCTGCACTCGGTCCAGGAACCGAGGGATCAGCGGGACTGGTGGGAAAGCGTACAACAGCCCCTGGGCCATGGTCGATGTGCGAACGCGTCCACCCCCAGGGGGGGGTGGTCCTGCGCTTTCAGGGAGAACCAGAGGGCGCATTGCGCGTTCCCGCGTGCGGCGAACAGATCCACCTCTGCTCTCCCGAACCGGCTCCATACCTGGGAGACCAGCTCGGGATGGAGGCTCCCCCTGGCGAGGACCTCCTCTGGACATGAGGTCTGCCCCTTTGTTCAGTTCGCCGGGAACATACATTGCTCTGATGGAGAGCAAGTGTGCGCGCGCCCAGCACAGCGCCTGGCTGTGTTCAGAAGCTGCGCTGAGCGTACTCCGCCCTGGCGATTGATGTAGGCTGCCGCGGCTTTGTTGTCTGTGCGAATCAACACATGCTGATTCCGCAGCAACGGGGCAAAATACTGGATTACTCTCCGTACGGAGAGCAATTCCAGCACGTTTATGTGGAGGGACATGTGAGCCGGCCACTGTCCCCCCACTGCCTGACATACACGTTCCTCCCCACCCTGAGAGAGATGCGTCTGTGAACACCGAGATGTGTGACGTAACTCTGCCCAGGGGCACCCCGCTGACAGGACGTGGGGACTTTTCCAATAGGTTAAGTCTGAACCCACGGAAGGAGGGATGGCCACCATGCGCCTCTTCTGTCGCACGGGGTCGATGCGCACCTCGTCTCCTCATGTGAAGGAGACCCAGGGGAATCACCACGTGACCAGCTGCCATCATGCCAAGCAGCATCACGGAGAGGGCTGTCACCACGCGGGGTGTGACGCGTCGGAGAAGAGCTGTCAGTGCCTCCACTCTCTGCTGTGAGAGTCGCGCTCTCATGCGGGCTGAGTTCAATTCCACACCCAGGTAAATAATACTCTGGGAGGGAAGAGGGCAGCTCTTCTTCCAGTTTATATGAAACCCAGCTTTGACAGATGTGATACGAGCTGTACCGTCTGTAAAGCAACTTCCTCTCTGGAGCGAGCCAGCAATAGCAGTCGTCCAGGTAAAACAGCACTCTCATCCCTCCTCTGTGTAGCGGCTGCAGCGCCGTCTCTACACACTTCGAAAAAGTGCGAGGAGCCAGGGAATAACCGAACGGCAGACGGTTGTACTGGTACGATATTCCCTGGAATGAGAAACGCAGGTATTTCCTGTGTTTTGGGATGATGGCTACGTGGAAGTATGCATCCTTCAGGTCTATCGATGTGAACCATCCCTGGTGAACACACTCCAGCACCTGTCTGATCGTCAGCATGTGAAAAGGCCTTTTCATTATGACCTTGTTGAAAACTGACAGATCGAGGATGGGTCTCATTCCCCCTGTCTTTTTCGGGACAAGAAAATAGCGGGAGTAATACCCCTGATTTTCTTCCCCTTGAGGAACCCTGGAAATAGCCTCTTTCAACAGGAGTTCCCGCAGCTCTGCCTGGAGCGCAAGACACTGTTTGGGATGACAGGAGTGTTTCCTGTATCCCATTGAACTGGGGGGGGGGGAGGCGAACTGCAGGGTGTACCCTCTGCTGATCAGCCTGCTCATCCATCTGTCCATCAGACACACGCGCTGCCACTCTGAGAAATACTCTGAGAGCAGGCGTACATGCTCGTGATGTGCTGTGGTCGTCATGGTGACGAGCCACGCCAGAGCCCTCGCCGCCGCTGCCCGTGAGTCAACCCAAGGTGGGCCTGGACCGAAAGGGCTGCGAGGGAGCCTCCACACGCTGCATTTCTGGCTCTCAGCATGAGGCGCGTACACGCTCAGGGGATGAGTGGAGGTGTGTGCAGTGCTGTCCACACAAGGCGTTATAACGGCGCTCGTGGGCTTATTATGACCGTGTGTAGGAGGCATATCTGGGACAGAGGAATGCCGCAAGTTCTGCAGTTTATTAACCGATAGTTTAAAAACAGCAGGCTTCTGCAGCGAGCCCTGCTGTCTACTAACCGACAGGTTAGTGGCTATGGAATGCCATTTAAGCCAAAATTCAATAAATAAATAAATACATAAATAATTAAAAAATACATATATATATAAATATGCCTATGAAATAAATTCTGAAATAAATAAATGAGGCAATAAATATGTATACATGTCCATTTAAATAGACATTTATTTATTTCATGGGACTTTTATTTCATAATGACAATTTATTTTAAGAGACTTTTATTTCATAATGACACATTTATTTATTTCAGGGGACTTGTATTTCATAATGACACATTTATTTATTTCACGGGACTTGTATTTCATAATGACACATTTCCATTTCTTATATGCAAATGAACGGGGCGTGGTTAGCTCACAGATCCAGACCAAAGCAACAGCACCGCAACACTGACTCAATAGCTCTTGTTTCACACTCAGCCTGATTTAGCTCTGGTTCTTCCTGTTATATCTCTCACAGGCTCCGCCCTCTACTGGACTCTATGGGTACTACCTTATCCCGCGTGCATTCCCCCATTGAGACTTCTATAGACGTAGCCGGCCCAGGGCGGGCCTACCTGAATGCGCGCGCATCACACCGTATAAAAGGAGGCCTCGCCTCCTGACTGCCATCCTCTTTTCTTCAGCGGCGGAAGTGATTCCACAGAAGACGTAAGACGTATTGAAGTGAAAGTAAATAGAGGAGAGTATGGCTGGACCATAGGACCTGCCCGTATTGTCCGAACCTGATTTCAGGAGTCGATCCGCACCCCCTCTGCTTCACGTGTTTGGGGCCCGACCACGCGATGAACGGTATGGGCTCGATGAACGGTATGGGCTCGACGCCGGCGTGCTCGGCCTGTCAGGCGATCCCGCGGCGCACGAGGGAGCATCGTGGGCAGCACTTCCTGGAGAAGATTGCCCCGCAGGAGGAGTCGGAGGAGCTGGATCTCGACGTCGTGGACATGGGCAATTCGAGAAGCGAGGGGACATCGTTCCGGTTCTCCCTGCCGTGGGCCAGACGGCCCCGGTTCCGATGATCGACGACGAGGACACCTCGCTATCCGGAGGTCCAACTCTCAGCTCTGCGCGGATGGATTTCCCAGTGGTGATGACTCTGGCGGCGGAGCGTGTAGGTTTAGCATTAGAAAATAGCATTATGATGGCCCCCCCTCGAGAGCGGGCCACGGTGCGTTCATGGACAGAAGAAGCTCCGATTAATGCCTCTTTCTCTCTAAGAGGAAGCAGCATTATGGCGGAGCGCGCGCTCTCACGGGAGCGTGCGGCAGTACGTTCAGGTACCTCAGTGGAAAATCTGCCGTTTTTTTCTCTGAGTGGAAATTGCATTATAGCAACGCCCGCACTCGTAAAGAGGCGCGTGGCGGTGCGTTCAGGGGCCTTAGTAAAACACACTACGCCTGTAAAGCTCCGGTTAATACTGTTTTCCATAGTGAGGAAAATAGCATTACGAGGGAGCGTGCGCTCACACGTGAGCGTGCGCTCACACGTGAGCGTGCGGCGGTGCGTTCAGGGTCCTCAAAAAATAATCGGCCCTTTCTGCTTCAACCCCCCACGGGCGAATCTCCCCTTTACGGGGAGTTTTGCGGCGGAGCGGGTCATCAGAGAGTATCACAGCTTTATAGCTGCGGCCCTACAGCTGAGGGCTTGCCCATTAACACAATGTTATGGGGAATGGAAACTCAGCTGTGTACTGACAAGGTGGATGGACAGGACGCTGAAACGGGGCTATTCACTCCAGTTTTGCAGCATCCCACCTCCTTTTATGGGCATGCGAGAGGTAAATCTGTCTTCCCAGGAGGAGATGGGTTTCCTCTCAGCAGAGATTCAGGCTCTGGTGCAGAAACAGGCTGTGTTTGTTGTGCATGTGGAAATTGTTCCAGAGCACAGAAAGTATCTGCGTTTTGCCTTCCAGGGAACAGTCTACGAGTACAACAGGCTGACGTTCGGTTATTCCCTATCCCCACGCACATTCAGCAAATGTGTGGCCACAGCGCTTCAACCGCTGCGCGCACACGGCATGAGAGTTTTCTTTTACAAGACGACCTCATAGTCATGGCTGGGTCCCGGGAACAGGCAATGTTTTGCACAGCACAGTTGATCACACACCTAACCAAATTAGGTTTTGCGATCAATTGGAAAAAAGGAGCACCCCCATACCTCGCCAACAGGCGTTGTATTTGGGTGTGGTGCTCGATGCAGACGCGCTGCGTGCCACCCTGTCAGAGAGCAGACGTGCGTCCCTTCTCAGGGCGGTGCACAGGCTGCGACAGGGGGCGACAGTGACAGCTTTAACTGTCATGCAGACTCTGGGTCTCATGGCGGCTGCTCACATGGTGGTCCCGCTGGGGTTACTACATATGCGCCGCCTGCAGAGGTGGTTCCCCAGCCTGCGTTTGGAGGCACAAACGACGGCTGGTGACCATTCCTCCCCCCCTCAGTGGGGGCAACCTCCGGTTTTGGGGGTCTCCGGACCACCTCCGGAGGGGGTCTCCACTGGGACGGGTGACCTCCTACATCACAGTGTTCACGGACGCGTCCGGAACAGGATGGGGAGGGACCTGCCTGAAGAGAGCTATAGGTGGGCGCTGGGCTCTGACAGAGTTTCGATACAGCAACCTCCTAGAGCTACGGGCAGTAGTGTTAGTCCTCCGACATTTCATGCCCCTAATTCAGGGGAGACATGTAATGGTCAGGTGCGACAACAGCACCACAGTAGCTTATATCAACAGGCAGGGCGGGGTCCGCTCCGCCTCCTTGTTGACCACAGCGGAGGAGCTGTGGTTATGGGCCTCAGAGGTGGTGTTATCTCTGAGAGCCCTCCATGTCCCGGGACTGGAGAACAGAGGGGCCGACCTCAGGTCGAGGGGCGGCCCCCTGCCAGGCGAGTGCTTCACCCGGAGGTGGTGAAGCAGATCTGGGCCCAGTTCGGGAGAGCAGAAGTGGACCTGTTCGCCAGCCGGCGCAACAGCCACTGTGCCCTGTGGTTCTCCATGGCCCTGAGCGACGACCCGCCCTTGGGGGTGGACGCGTTTGCACACGAGCCATGGCCAAGGAAGCTGCTATACGCCTTTCCACCGCTGCGTCTCATTCTCCCTCTCCTGGGGAGAGTGAGGCGAGAACGTCTGGCAGTCATTCTGGTAGCACCGAATCGCGTCAGGGCTCCGTGGTACTCAGAAATGACACAGATGAAGGTGGGCCAGCCCTGGGCGATCCCCCAGTTCTGGGGGGCGATGTCTCAAGGGGCAGGTGCAATCGGGGCGTTACCCACTCTGGGCCGTCCTCTTCAGGCTTGGCTCCTGAGAGGGACAGGCTGAGACAGGGTGGATTGTCTGACAGCGTTATTCAGTCTATCCAGGCAGCTAGAGCAGAATCCACCACAGCCTGTTACAGGCCAAAGTGGCTGAGATTCCAGCATTGGTGTGAGGAGCGGGGAATAGAGCCCCTATCTTGTGAGTTGGGCTCTATTTTATCCTTCTTACACTTACTGGTGGACAGAGGGCTGGCGCATTTCACAGTGAAAGTGTATGCAGCAGCCATCTCGTCCTGTCGTGAGGGTTTTTGGTGGCAGGTCAGCCTTTAATCAACCACTGATGTTGCGGTTTTTACAGGGGGTTAGGAGACTGCGCCCTGTAGTGCACGTCTCCACCCCGCAGTGGGACCTGCCCCTAGTGCTCGAGGCTCTGGCCTCGGGACCATTGAGCCTCTGGAGCTCTCCCCTCTGAAAGCATTGTTGTGGAAAACAGCTTTGCTTCTTGCCTTAACGCAGTGGTTCTCAAACTTTTTCTGTCATTCCCCACTTTGAACAGGTGGGCCTTTTCAAGCCCCACCTGTTCCTCATCGCTCCAATAAAATGGTAGGCCAAGCTTAAAATTGTCAAATGTATCGTTCTATAACAGGGGTCTCCAACCCCTGTTATAGAACCCCTGTTATGGAGGGGTCTCCAACCTTTTTTAGGATGAGAGCTACTTAAAAAAATAAAACAAGTCGTGAGCTACTTTTACTCCTCTTTTTTTGTTTTTTGCTGTGTATATATTTAGCACATTTTAACATTATGATATGCTTACCTTTAACCTTCGTTTGCTATTTGGGTCTGTGGGACCCCTTTTCAGTGTTTACTAAAAGAAAATGTATGCAATTAAATTATTTTAACCTGTTTTATTTGGGGTGGACCTCACCTCCCTAGGGGGGTCCGGGGGCATGCACCCCCGGGAAGATGTTTTTTTAAATGTTGAAGTGAAATGCATCAATCTGGTGCACTTTGAGCACAGCATGAATTGATGGATACAGCTCTCAACACTCAGATGAAAGGGAGCTGTATACTTTTTAATGATCCAAACATCTTTAGAATATGATCAAACCAATAACAAATCATTTAAACTGGTTTATTCTTATCTTATGTTACCTAGTTAGCATTCTTTCTTTTTATTTATGCATATTTTACTAATCACTCCCCTTTTAAACTGTTCTTTTTTTTTTTACTATAAAAAAAGGCTATATTAAATAGATAAACACATTGCTTTTCTTCCCGACTGCAACGCTGTTGTGGTGTGTGTGAGAGATTTTTACACATGTCTGTAAATGATTTTGGTTTCAGATGTGTGTGTGTGAGCAGGCTCGGATTGGCCATCGGGAGATTCGGGACTTTTCCCGGTGGCCCGCTGCCGTTGGTGGGCTGCTGCTGTCGGTGGGCTGCTGCCGTTGGCATAGGCGTGGACTTTCACAGCGCCGCTGCGCTGGTACCGCATCCGCCGCCGCAAACACCCGCCGTTGCGAGGCTCCGGCGCTGTGAAAGTCCACCGCCGTTGCGAGTCTCCGGCTGTAACAGTCCACTACCGCCCGCAAGGACCCAGGTTCGATTCCGGCCTGAGGTCCAAAAAATGTATTTAAAAAAAAAAAAAAAAAAAAAAAAAAAATCTCCCGTTCATTGCGTCCATTCGCGACCCACCTATCACATCTCTGCGCCCCACCAGTGGGGCGCGCCCCACACTTTGAGAAACACTGCCTTAACGTCAGCCAAAAGAGTGTCCGAGTTAACTGCTCTGTCGGTGCACCCGAGTTGTTTACTAGTTCGGGGTGGCCGGAGTGGCGCGACACTTAGACCGAACCCCTCCTTTGTGTCTAAAGACCTAAGGAGTGCGTTCAGGTCGAGGGCTATTCAGTTAGGGGGTTTTAGTCTCCACACGGGCTGTAGCTGTGTCAACAGCCTTATTCAACAGTGTGGAGGATTTATGCACAGCGGCGTCTTGGTCGACGCCAGGCCCCTTTATAAGGTTTTATCTCTTGGACATGTCTGGCTCTTTCTCCTCGTCTGTGCTTGCTGGGGCAACACAGAATTTGTAGGGGAGGGGGGGGTTGTGGGTCAGTTGGCATCTGACCCCCTCCCCGGACGTGATGCGCCTTCACCTTTCCTGGGCCCTCTGAGGGTCCCGGGATAGGCAAGAGGCACGCTGGCCCGTTACGGGCGGAGGGGCTGCCCCCCTCCTGCCGAGAGGCAGGGGGAGGATAGCCCCCCCACATTTTTAGTCCTCTCACACTCTGCATGGGGTCAGTGCTTGAGTGTGAGGCATGGGCGCTGGCGCTCTCCCTGTTATCCTTAGGGATTCAGGAAGGCAGGTGCGTAGTAAGCCCATACGGGGCCCGGGGGGGAGGGTCCCCGGGTTACGTATTGTAACCCTTGTTATATAAACACAGGCGGAGCCCTCTACTCAGGGCACTGTCTGTCCTGTTCCGCTCGCTGAAGAGAGGTATAGGATGGCAGTCAGGAGGCGAGGCCTCCTTTTATACGGTGTGATGCGCGCGCATTCAGGTAGGCCCGCCCTGGGCCGGTACGTCTATAGAAGTCTCAGTGGGGGAATGCACGCGGGATAAGGTAGTACCCATAGAGTCCAGTAGAGGGCTCCGCCTGTGTTTATATAACAAGGGTTACAATACGTAACCCGGCGTTTCAGCCACAGCGGAGCCGGCTCTAAACACCGAACACCGGTTCTTAGCTGACCCCACTTGGCTGACCGGCAAGAACCAAGAACCACGCTCACGTCGGAAGGGGGCGAGATTAACCTGAGCCATAATAACAGTTTATGGCGAGTACGGAAAATGAAAGTTGTAACAAGCAGTAGCGCTGAGCAAAGTGACTAGAAGGCAACCACACACTTATAAACAAACACACTTTATAAAGTCAGGCAACACTAACCAGGCTTAGTGTGATTCTGTTTATTTGTACCTTACTTTGACCATCCGTTCGCTGTCATTGATCATTGTGGAGAGCAGGCAGACGTTTTGTTTTGTATTATAGCAGCTATCAGATGGAATCAATACATGGGCTGCACAGGTTGTCATGTCCGAGTCCGACTATCACGTAGAATCATAATGAAAAGGTAAATGTGCCTGTAGAAAACGACTTATGCCACAATAGGATAGCAACAAGTAGTCAAGATAGTCAGTTTAGCTTCGGTTGCTGTTGTGTAACTGCGGTCAACTCAGCCGTCTCTCGCGTTCGCTTGGTCAAATCAACAGCTATTCATTTTTGAGTGCGCAATTAATAGCGCCTTTACGGTAATCGCTGTACAAGAGTAAAATAATGCATGTTTTTTTCTGCTTTATTTGCAATAAAAGTCATTTGTACCATAAGTTCTTAATAAAACTGACACTGTTTGACTCAGTCCTAGTTTGACTGCTACAATAAAATGAAGTAGGCTACTTTTACTGTGTACTTTTTGGGTAATACTCTCTCAAAGTCCCTGAGAACAAACTCATGCCACTTCTGCTATATTTGATGAGAAAATTATTTGTATCCATAAGTTCTTAATAAAATTGGTAGTGTTGGACTCAGTACTTGTTAGACTACTACCACAAATACAATGAAGTAGCCTACTTTTATTGTGTACTTGTTGAGTAATACTCTGTCAAACTCCCTTCCAGAGTACAATCATGCATGTTTTTAGCTATCTTTGATGAGAGATCAAATGATATTTTGCCATAAGTTCTTAATACAATTGGGACTGTTGGACTCAGTACTACTTGGACTACTCCCACAAGTACAATAAAGTATTTTTACTGTGTACTTCTTGAGTAATCCTTTGTCAAACTCCCCTCCTGAGTACAATAATTCATGTATTCTGCTATATTTGATGAGGGATAAAATGATTTTTTGCAACAAGTTCTACATGAAATTGATACTGTTGGAGTCAGTACTACTTGGACTACTCCCACAAGTACAATCAAGTGTTTGAGTAATCCCCTGTCAAACTCCCCTCCTGAGTAGAATAATGCATGTTTTCTGCTATATTTAATAAGCGTTAAAAGCGTTCACAATACTGGGAGGCTGTGGCTCAGTGGGTAGTGTGCTGGACTTCGAATCAGGGAGGACACTTCACCCCAAATTGCTCCTGTGGGGATTGTCCACAGTACTGAATGTATGTAAGTCGCTTTGGATAAAAGTGTCTAACAAATGACATGTAATGTAATGTAATCAACACTAGATCCACTAGATCAGTACTCCAGCAGCAGCATTGTTACCCCTTGGAAAGTCTTTAGAGACTATCCTGGATAGCTGTTCACAACCTTCCTTCAGCACAGTGACACACCCCTGTCACTCTTGTTGGCCTCTTATGATGCTGCTGCTAAAGTCCTTCTACTGCACCTTTTTGACTCCAATACAGGCATTTGTATATGTTTGGAGAAATTACACAATAAATGGCCCAGATGTGTACACATCGAAATCTTGTAGTGCAGGAAGAAATACACACTGGCTAAGCCTGCAGGTGATATAGGCTTTGTTTTGCAATATTTATTCAAAGGTCACTTCTTATTTAAATAAATACCTGAAATATAGATATTATCTCTTATCAAAGATAGCAGAATACATGAAAGAATGTACTCAGGACAGGAGTTTGACCTAGTATTACTCAAAAAGTACACAGTAAAGTACTTGATTGTACTTGTGGTAGTAGTCCAAGTACTGAGTCCAACAGTATCAATTTAACTAAGAACTTTTGGCAAAATACCATTTTATCTCTCATCAAAGATAGCTAAAAACATGCATGATACAACACATATATCCACGAAGATTAATACATGAAGACTTGTGACTCGGACTTGACTTGGACTCTTCTTAGGTGACTCGGACTTGGACTCGGACTCGAACACAGGTAATGCAGCGGCATCGAAGAGTGGTGACTCGAGAGTGACTTGGACTCGTGAATTGGTGACTTGACTACAACACTGCTACTAACCGATGGGTCAGAGACAGCCGGCTTAAACAGCGAGCTCTGCAGTTTATTAACCGATAAGTTAAAAACAGTAGGCTTCTGCAGCGAGCCCTGCTGGCTACTAACCGACAGGTCAGAGGCAGCTCTTACACAGGGTGGGGATATGTGAGGAACAGTTGTTACTGATGACACAGACAGACTGTTGGAAAATGAAACGTTTTTATTTTCTTCACAAAAATCCCCCCCAAACTGTCAGTATCGGCCCTGCTTCTTCGGAGGCTCCGACCAGGAGCGGGGTTGCCTCGATCCCCTCCGACTCGCCGCCGGGAGACCCTGTCTCTGGGGTGGCGGAGGAGCGGAGACGTGGGACAGCGCCCCCGCGGGCGCCGAAGGGCGACCCTGACGCCGTGGCTGCGGGCGCCTGTCCTGCGGCAGTCTTCATGGCCTCCACCATGGCGTGGAACTGGGGTCCGAAGAGCCCGTCCGGGCTGATCGGAGCCTCCAGCAGCACTTTCCTGGCCATCTCCGGAATGGATGCCTGCTGCAGCCAGAGGTGGCGCTGGATCTGCGTCACCCAAGCCGAGATCCTCGCTTGTCCCGTTCGAGTCCAGTTTTGGATAGTCTGCCGTGGTTTCGTTACATTTCAAAAGACGTGTTGGTGAACACGAATCAATAGATTAAATGTCGTGACAACACAAAATGCCGTGAGACTGGGTTGCAAGGTTGGCAAGTATGGCTACAGTACTTGATTAAACTCAAACAGGAAGCTTGCATACTTGGAGATATTGCTTCTTTTACATGAGTAAGTGTAAACTTAACCTCGATATTATTATTGATTGCCAGCTGATGAAATAGCTACGTGTAAATGTTGTTTTAGTTAGCTAGTAAGACCAGAGCTAGCTGCATGTGCTATGATATGAGTATGCTAGAATAACATATCAAGGATAGACATTCTTGATCTTCATGAAAGCATTATTTATTATTGTTGTAAATTCACCTTGTTTTCCTTAACACGAGAACCGCCAGAGATTTTTTATACTTAAAACCGCCACCTGGGTCAAATTGACCCGCTATTAGAATGCATTGATTTTCAAGGTAAAATGTTCTTTTATTGAACAGTGAGTTTTGATCTCACAGGGATGAAACGTATACCAATATAATCTGTGGACTCTCAGGGCTCGACATTATAAATGGCCCGCTGGCTCGGAAGCATTATTTAGACACCGCAGCGAGCATAACGTACTTTCAACTCGCCCCACAGCTGTTTGCTGCGGAGCGCAGCGCGAGCAGTCTCCCGTGAGCGGAGCGCACTCCTTCACTACAGACTGTCTCTATCTCTCTCTCTCTCTCTCTCTATCTATAACTATCTATTAATATATCTATCCATCTATCTCTCTCAATCTATCTCTCAATCTATAAGGAACCGCAGTAGACAAAAGGCGTTGCTATAGCAACACGTCATGTTTATATGAAAAGGGGTGGGGTCAATATGACCCGCTGGGCGATTTCTTCAATCTGACTTCATATTGACCATTTTTAACAACATAGGGTGCTACATAACACACTTTCAGGAAAAGTCACGGACTGGAAGACTTTACTATTTTATTGAAAAAAAGTTACACACAATAAAAAACAGCTCTGGGTCAAATTGACCCGATTGGCGGTTCTAGTGTTAAAGGGGACCTATCATGCAAAATGCACTTTTGTACGTCTTTTATACATGAATATGTGTCCCCGGTGTTCCAGGGAACTCACCAAGTGTCAGAAAACACAACCCTCTCTATTTTCCTCCATACCCAAATCTCTAAAAAAGGGGCTGCAACGGATCTGATACAGACTGATCCAGATTTGAACACTTCTATGTCGTCACAGAAGTGGCGCTACGGCTATTGGGCCAACTCTCCACCTATCAGGGGAATGTGGGGTTGTGCCACGGCCGGCCATTGCCGCTCGAAAGCACTGGAGACGCTGTAGTACATATGCCAGGCCTGTAAGTGGCGCTGTAGTCTGCCACAAAAGCAGCGAAGAACACTTCCCGTCCATAGTTACCATGGTTACCCTTCTGTTTATTCTCCGCTGTGGCTTTTTTTCTCCCTCCCCGAGGCAAGCGTTTGCTCCCGCTGCTTTAATTCAATGCAATCCCTCCCCGTCGAGGCAAGCACTGTAATTCTCTCCGGTTAGTCCAAGCAGATGACAAACACCCACCTCTCCGCCTCTTCCAAGGAACGAGGGGACCGTGCAGCAGAGTTTCAGTTTCAGTTTCCTTCAGGTCAAGATGTCCGTTAAAGTTTAAATCTTCCGGACAAAATTAGAAAAGTGCCGGTCAAAGGTCTTCTTTGTTATTTATTGAGCTTTAAAACAAATGAATAACGACTCTATATAATAAAACACGGAGGACGGAGATCTCTTTTTCTCCCCCTCTTCTGACAGCCCAGCAGCTGATCAGAGCACGGCTCACCTCTCCTGCAGGGGGGCGTGGTCAGCAGAATCAGACCCGTAGACAGCAAACAGCACATAGAGCGAAATGAGGCATGGCTAAAATGCATGATCTGTTTGGTATTTTGAAAACAGAAACGTATAAATATACCTTATATAGGTATGGCCCTACAATATATCATTTAAATATAGCATGATAGGTCCACTTAATCTTAAGAAAGTGGATCACAACACTCCTGTTCTGAAGTCTTTACACTGGCTTCCTGTGTGTCAAAGAATTGATTTCAAAATATTGCTGCTGGTTTATAAAGCTTTGAATGGTTTAGGCCCAAAATACATTTCTGACCTACTGCTAAATTATGAACCATCCAGAACTCTCAGGTCTTCAGGGACTGGTCAGCTTTCTGTCCCCAGAGTCAGAACTAAACATGGTAAAGCAGCATTCAGTTATTATGCTCCAAATATCTGGAACAAACTCCCAGAAACCTGCCGGTCCGCTGCAACTCTGACTACTTTTAAATCCAGGCTCCAAGACTTTTCTTTTTGCCGCTGCTTTTAATTGAACTATTCACATCTTAAACTGCACTGTAAATGTTATCCATGTATTTTTTTTCTTTTAATGTTTATTTTATTATCTTTGCTTTTTAATGATGACTGATTTAAATGCCATTTTCTTAATGTCTTTCATTTTTGTAAAGCACTTTGAATTGCCTTGTGTTGAAAGGTGCTATATAAATAAACTTGCCTTGCCTTAATCGGCGTTATATTATTTATATTTTAATCAGGCACATTTAGGGACAGATAAAGGAGCGCAACTGCAGGTCCTCGCTCTGTTTACACATGTGCGTTCATCATGTCAGGACATTACATGCGGTCATATCGTCACAGAGAATGCGTTTGTGAAGAATGTAAGCATATGCATATCTTTAATGTTAGGAATGTTATAAGAAGTATGCATAATGTCCTCATAAGTCAGTGTGTTGATAAGTCTAATGTCCCGTTTTTGCTGCTATGTTGTTCAGTAAAGTTCCTGAGTTCAAAGATACTTCTGTGTAATGTGACGACCCCTGCTTTACTGTCTCCTGTGGTGTGTGTGTATGGCCCTTTAATGTTCTCCCTCTGTTGTGTCAGCGCTGATTGAGGACACCTGGCTGCTGGCACCGGAGGATTTAAAGGCCTGAGCAGACTCTCAATCTCTCTCCCCGCAGAGGACCTGATCTCGGAGCAGCCACGTCGCTTAGTCTTTTTGCTTTGCCTTTGTGTTAGTTTTGGTTTACGTTTTTGTTAATAAATATATTTTCCTATATATTCTTGTCCTTCCCATGCTTTTTTTTATGGCCAAGAGCCAGGCCATGACAGTAACAAGAACTCAGGAACTTTAGTACTTTTTGGAGCGTCACAGACAGCGCCTCCGTTTATTAAGGTAGAGTCACGCAGCGTCCACGGCGGCGTGCGTTGAAGCTTGCCGGTGGGCGTGTCTGAAACTCGACCAACAACCAATCACATGAATCTCCCGCCCCAGACACACAAGCACGCGGTTTGATTGGCTAGAGCTTGTACTGGCATATGTTAGACTTGCAAGTTGAACATTGCTCAACTTTTGAAGCGAGCAACGCGAGCAAAGCGAAGCGATGGAACCACAATGCAGTTCGGCAAACAGTGACGTCACCCCATTCAAAGTGAATGGGAAGCGTTGAAGCTTCAACGCACGCCGCCGTGTAGACGGGCCGTCACACACCACACTCTCTTCACAACTTCAGGACAGACTGCGCATGCTCAAAACACATGAACTCTCACCCCAATGCTTACACTAGTTAGCTAAGTTAAGCTATTCAGATACAGTGTGTGGATGAGATGCCAACTTAGCCTTTATTAGCTATGTATGTGTTTGCAATGAGTTTGCAATGTGTCTGATATGTTTTAGCAACAATTAGTGTTGCTGTTGCTTATTATTAATAACTGTTATCATTTGGGCTGTCGAGTGAATGCAGAACAGCATTGGATTTCAGAAACACAACCATAAATGCTTTCATGTAATGTTTTGTTTGTGTATTTGCATCTTACAGGGTCTTGATGAAGTGATACCTCTCAAAACCTGTGGGGCGACACATGCCCAATCTCCAAATGACAACATTTAAGAGGTATTTTTACATTAAACATAGATTTAATATCTACAATTGATGTTTTGTGGCTTACAAAAGGATCCAGTAAGGTTTTAAACAAAGTTTTCATTCTTTCTGTCATCAGCAGGACCATTATTTTATTCAATTCCAAATATTCTCTGACTTTGTTTGTTTATTGATCCTTCTCTTTGTGTTTTATCTGCTACAGATGGTGACTAACAGCGATTGCACTGAGAGCTACACTAAGACGACAGGTCCAGTGCTTTCTGCTCTCAGCAGAGCTGAAAAGGTACATTTAATTTAAATGCTGCTTTTGATTTTATTTATTTACATCCCAACATGTTTCTTTGGGCTGTGTGTGTGTATGCAGTAGTCTGAATACCATGTGGTTTATAGAGACAATGGTATGTGAGGACATATAAGTCAGTATCTGAGTGTATGTGTATCAATCTGAGAACAACAGGGACATGGTTTAGGAGGTCCTGGCTGTTTACGGGGCCCTGTCGTCAGGTGACATTGATAGTGGCATTCATCTGCGTTTAACTCATACTTGCACTGCCTGCATGTGATCTGTATGTTAGTTTTACATGTATGTTAAGTTGTTTAGTAACATGTGATAGTGTCGACCCATTAAGTAATGATGAATGTAATCTATGACAAGATTTAATGTAAAATAAATGTAGTACATTACTATTTAAACTGAAAACCCAATCTTAAACCCAGTAGTCTTGTTTCCAAATTCATCATATAGTACAATGTCAAAACTATGTACATTTGTAATGACTTAATTCCAGAATGATCACTTTCATAAATAAAACAAGACCTTTATAAAGATTTCTCAATAGTCACTTAACTTATTGGATTGCTGTCCTAAAGTTAAGGCTAGGAGGCAGGCAGGAGGAGGAAGAATGAGAAGAGGATGGCATGTATGTGCTTCTCGTATCCAATTTTCAGATAAAAAGCAGATGTTATTACAGTTATTTCGAACTAAAATCTGACTGCCTAGTACATTTCACATTTGATTTTCTAATTCTTTTTTACTTGTATATCTTTCAGGAAAGGATCATGAAAAGGGCAGAAGAACAGGCAAAAAAGTGTGGGCCAAGGATGAGGTAGCCACAGTAATGCGGCATTTTAAGGTTCATATTGCTAAAGGAAATCTGGCCACCAAATCTGAGTGCCATCATTGCAAGCAGGTTGAAGGCAAAGTGCTTGCTGAAGAACAATACAAAATGTAAGAGACTTTGTTCGTAATCACGGAATTGCTCGAAAGAGGCAGTCACAGTAAAACCATCAGTTGTGTTTTTTTGTTTTGTATTATGTTGTGGTTATCCTTATGACTTAAAGTTTAATACAGCACCCATGTTCAACAGGCGGGTTGACAGAGATGATGTCGTTAAGTGAAAGCAAAGCTATGTAATGTATAGGTTATATTCCTGGCCATTTTGTTTTGTGGCCATAAAACAAAAAAAGCTGTTAACAAAGGAAACCCTTTAATTTGGGTTATTTACCTATTTTATTTTGTGTTGTGATTTGATGCCCCCATCACCCCAGCCACAAACTGTTCTGTCTGCTGCCGTCTGGCAGGCGATACCGCAGCATCAGGACTAAAACCACCAGACTCAGGGACAGTTTCATCCCACAGGCCATAAGACTATTAAACACCTGAACTTTTGAAACAACATCCATTACATTCATCTGGTTGTAACTTATATATATATATCAATATTCCAATGACTTGTATATAGACAATTTCTATTATATTCTATTTTATTTTATTTACTTGCACTATTACCTGTTTTATTGTGTTGCTCTGTTGGAGGAGCCTGTGACCTGAGATTTTCATTGTCATAACTACACTGTAGCTATGTACAAATTACAATAAAAGCCTTGAATCTTGAAAAACAATTGAATCTTGTATCTAATTTGTATCCAATGCAATTTTTAACACATTGGTTTAAATTGTATACTATTCAGATATGTTCTGTGTTATAATGTTGTGGTTATCCTGATGACTTAAAGTTTATTACAGCACCCATGTCCAACCCACGGGTAAGTTGGATACAAATTGCGTTATAACGGGAAAGCAAAGCTATGTAACGTTTTGGTTATTATCCTGGCCATTTTGTTTGGTGGCCCAAAAAACTATTGTGGTGTTTCTAATCTATTTTATGTTGTATGTTAAACCAATGATTAATATTAATTCACTTTTTGACATTTGTTTAAATGGTAAACTATGCAGATTTTTCCTTCAAAAAAGCAAGCTATGGACTCACTCACAACCCACTAAACATTTGTGTTTTGGTGTCTATCGAAACCTAGTAACCATGTTTCATTGCTCTCTCGGTTGCCTTCACACAACAATTCCTCTGTCTGTTGATCGGTATGTCTCTGTCTGTGTAGCTGTTTGCCTGTCTGTCTGTAAATTGTCTGTCTGTCTGTCGATCTGTATGTCTATCTGTAAGCTGTGTCTGTCTGTCGATCTGTATGTCTCTGTCT
The DNA here is from genome assembly GCA_012861695.1 of Trematomus loennbergii. Classification (NCBI taxonomy): domain Eukaryota; kingdom Metazoa; phylum Chordata; class Actinopteri; order Perciformes; family Nototheniidae; genus Trematomus; species Trematomus loennbergii. The sequence goes on along the minus strand of JAAOOA010000609.1, from coordinate 230,346 downwards.
GTGTAGCTGTCTGTCTGACTGTCGATCTGTTTATCTGTCTGTGTAGCTGTTTGTCGATCTGTATGTCTATCTGTAAGCTGTCTGTCGATCTGTATGTCTCTGTCTGTGTAGCTGTCTGTCTTTAAGCTGTCTGTCTGTCTGTCGATCTGTTTCTGTCTGTGTAGTGTTTTCTGTCTGACTGTCGTCTGTTGTATCTGTCTGTGTAGTTGTTTGTCTGTCTGTATGTCTGTCTGTATGTTTGACTGTCTGTCTGTATGTCTGTCTGTGTAGTTGTTTGACTGTCTGTCTGTATGTCTGTCTGTGTAGCTGTTTGACTGTCTGTCTGTATGTCTGTCTGTATGTCTGTCTGTATGTAGCTGTTTGACTGTCTGTCTGTATGTCTGTCTGTGTAGCTGTTTGACTGTCTGTCTGTATGTCTGTCTGTGTAGCTGTTTGACTGTCTGTCTGTATGTCTGTCTGTGTAGCTGTTTGACTGTCTGTCTGTATGTCTGTCTGTGTAGCTGTTTGACTGTCTGTCTGTGTAGCTGTTTGACTGTCTGTCTGTATGTCTGTCTGTGTAGCTGTTTGACTGTCTGTCTGTATGTCTGTCTGTGTAGCTGTTTGACTGTCTGTCTGTATGTCTGTCTGTGTAGCTGTTTGACTGTCTGTCTGTGTAGCTGTTTGACTGTCTGTCTGTGTAGCTGTTTGACTGTCTGTCTGTATGTCTGTCTGTGTAGCTGTTTGACTGTCTGTCTGTATGTCTGTCTGTGTAGCTGTTTGACTGTCTGTCTGTATGTCTGTCTGTGTAGCTGTTTGACTGTCTGTCTGTATGTCTGTCTGTGTAGCTGTTTGACTGTCTGTCTGTGTAGCTGTTTGACTGTCTGTCTGTATGTCTGTCTGTGTAGCTGTTTGACTGTCTGTCTGTGTAGCTGTTTGACTGTCTGTATGTGTAGCTGTTTGACTGTCTGTCTGTGTAGCTGTTTGACTGTCTGTCTGTCTGTGTAGCTGTTTGACTGTCTGTCTGTGTAGCTGTTTGACTGTCTGTCTGTATGTCTGTCTGTGTAGCTGTTTGACTGTATGTCTGTGTAGCTGTTTGACTGTCTGTCTGTATGTCTGTCTGTGTAGCTGTTTGACTGTCTGTCTGTATGTCTGTCTTGTAGCTGTTTGACTGTCTGTCTGTGTAGCTGTTTGACTGTCTGTCTGTATGTCTGTCTGTATGACTGTCTGTATGTCTGTCTGTGTAGCTGTTTGACTGTCGATCTGTATGTCTGTATGTCTGTCTGTGTAGCTGTTTGACTGTCTGTCTGTATGTCTGTCTGTGTAGCTGTTTGACTGTCGATCTGTATGTCTGTCTGTGTAGCTGTCTTTCTGTCTGACTGTCGATCTGTATGTCTGTCTGTGTAGCTGTTTGACTGTCTGTCTGTGTAGCTGTTTGACTGTCTGTCTGTATGTCTGTCTGTGTAGCTGTTTGACTGTCTGTCTGTATGTCTGTCTGTGTAGCTGTTTGACTGTCGATCTGTATGTCTGTCTGTGTAGCTGTCTTTCTGTCTGACTGTCGATCTGTATGTCTGTCTGTGTAGCTGTCTGCTGTCTGTCTGTCTGTAGCTGTCTGTGTCTGTCTGACTGTCGTATGACTGTATGTCTGTCTGTGTAGCTGTTTGTCTGTCTGTCTGTCCAGCTGTATGTCTATCTCTAGCAAGCTCATGTATTGGTTTGAGAAGATTATATACTTTTTTTTACAATTAGAGAAGAAACACCAAAGAACACCAAAGAACACGTCCCGACGGAACATCGCCTCAGCGTTCCATTTTCACTCTACAACGAGAAGCTCATGGGGCTTTCCCCAACCTGTGTCGAGAGCTGGAGTTAAATGAAATCTCAGATTTGCCTTCTTAATAGTTTGTTTGGGTCCCTCACTTCCGTTTCGCTTCTCATGCACTGATTCGCTAAGCTGAACAGCCAATCAGAGTGATTTATTTGGCCCGACAGCCTCCCGATTCAACATGTCGAATCGGCGGCGGAAGGTGTCACGACGGTGCGGTACACACCAAGAGACACCAATCTGAGTAGGGCGACACGATGCTCATCGACGGCCCGACATCTATCGACATCTATCGACGCCGAAAATCGGCTTGGTGTGTAAGGACCTTTAAAGACCCCGTAGTGTTTTTGGTCCTTATAAGTCACACTTTTGTCAGAAGACATATGTCTGGGTATACCACAATATAAGTAGGTGGTGTGTTTAATCGTTCTAAAGGGTCTATCAGCTATCTAAAGTGAGCTGATTTGTTTTCTGAGTACTTTGACCCAACTCCCATAGCTGTAGGACCTCAGGAAAGGATAGCCCATCTAAACCACCACCGGGCCGGTTTTGGGAAAAAGTGCGGCTATTACATAAAAACCCGTGTGTGTGTGTTTGTGTATGTGTGTGTATAGTGATTTATTTCCTGTTTAATCGGGTTTGGCAGAGCGGACTGAGCTCAAGCTCAGCGTCAAGGTGTATTTATGGTGTGTGTGTGTCTCAGAGAGTATTTATAGCTCTGGTCCAATCTGTGTTCCATCCAGCTGCAGTGAGGAGATAGTGGATTCAAACACAACAGCGAGTGCCTATACCAATATATTTCACAGCCACACACGGTACAGACATAAATTCCAACAAAATCCTAAACTGAAACATGCAGCACATGTTACTGCAACTTAGTGTGTTGAAATAAATACTGCCTTTGAATAAAGACTTTAATTTTGTGTTCAGATTTCAGTCATTTCAGAAACTCCCTCTGGAGGGAACTTTGGGATTTTAGCCTTTGCAGACCATTTACATGCCCTTAAACCTAAATAACAAATTACAGGAAAGGGAAAACCCCCCCAAAGCATAAAAGGGACATTTTTGGATTTCCTATTTTTATAATTTTTTAGAAACGTTGTACCATCTCTATCCTGATTTGAATTCAGATGAAATATTTCCCTTCTCCTTCCTCTCTTTTATATCCCTGCTCCATCACTCTCAATTTTACTGAGCAAAGCCCACTGTAACTCTTTCAATGACAGTCAAAACACAACCTCAAAGATCAAACAAACATGTACAAGGTGTGTGTGTGTGTGTGTGGTGTGTGTGTGTGTGTGTGTGTGTGTGTGTGTGTGTGGTGTGTGTGTGTGTGTGTGTGTGTGTGTGTGTGTGTGTGTGTGTGGTGTGTGTGTGTGTGTGTGTGTGTGTGTGTGTGTGGTGTGTGTGTGTGTGGTTAGTGCAGCCTTCATTCTTGATTAGCAGACGCCATTAAACCACAAGGTGTTGATAGCGCTTTACTCCTCGTTAGCGGCTGATGCATTTCCCTCGTTAGCTGGCAAAGCTTAGCTGTGTGTGTGTGTGTGTGTGTGTGTGTGTGTGTGTGTGTGTGTGTGTGTGTGTGTGTGTGTGTGTGTGTGTGTAGGCATGTGTGTGTTTGCTAATTATACATGCTTGTGTGTGTGGTTAACTGGGTAATTCAGCATGAAGCCTGCAAGGCCTGTGGAATCTGCACACTGTCATTACAAGAGTCCTCGTGGATTAGAAATACTAAATGGGGGAGAAAGGAGGGGGGGGGTGAAAGGGAGGAGGAAGAGGAGGAAGAGTTAGATGAAACTGGGGGAGGAAAAAGTAAAGGAGATAAAAGATAAAGGAGGTTAATGACAGAGTTAAAAGAGAAAGGGGGGTAAGAGGAAGAGTTAAAGGGGAGATGACATGAGGAAGTTGATAATAGAGATGGGGGAGGAGGATGCAGATAAAGAAAGAGAGGACACGTAGATGAAAGAGAAAGGGGGGGAGGAAAAGGAAAGCTCAAGGGAAGGAGATGAAGACAGAGAAGGTGAGAATGAGAGGAGTGTTCACGGTCCTGTAAAGGTCAGGGATTACTTAGCGCTCCTTAAAATATCTTGAATTTAATGACTAACCTTCCCCTGCTCGTAATTATCTCCCTCATCATGAGCAGCAGGACAGATATCTTTAAACTTTCCCACCCTCTCCCCCTCTCAGCTGGCGTCTTATTCCATCTTAATGTTCTCCATTTTCCCTCTGTTGTTCACTCGGCATCTGATTTCTTCCTCCTTCTCGCATGAGTTATTGGGCTTTTTTCACTGTCATTGCAACTGTGTTTCCTTTTGTCACCCCTCCGGTCCTCTCTCTTACACTCTTTTCAGATAAATGTATTTATTTTCTAGGTAATACAGAAAGCTGCAGGTAGGTAGCTTCAAGGAGTCTTTTGTTCCTCATTTCTACAGTAAGCTTTTCTTTCCTCCTGCTTCTGCTCAGGTTTGATCTTGTTTTCTCTCATAGACTTAGAGAAAGGTGAGTGAGGTCTGTATGTGTATGTGTATGTGTGTGTGTGTGTGTGTGTGTGTGTGCGTGCGTGTGTGTGTGTGTGTGGGAACGCATATGGCAAAACGCATAGGATTAACGCAATCGCAAAAAAGCTTCCGTCCACACGCAATATACACCGGATAGTGTCTGTTCACACGAGACAGCTCCGTTTAGCTCCAACCACTGGAAACAGCTGCAGTACATATGCCGAGCCTGTACGTGGCGCTGTAACTTCCTCCAGAAAAAGCAGCGAAGAAGCATGGTTGCCCTTCTGTTTATTCACCGTGGTGGGGGCCGAGGGAACCGGGCAGAGTTTTTCGCCGGTCGACGTGTGTAAAAGTTTAAATCTTCCGGACAAAATTATAAAAGTGCCGGTCAAAGGTCTTCTTTGTTATTTATTAAAGGTGGGGTAGGTAATTTTGGAGAAACCAGCTCGAGTGCGCTAGAATTTGAAAATACACAGCCGGAAAAAATCTGCCACTTCCTTACAGAGCCCCTCCTCCAACACACACGAACGCGCACATGACCAATGAGGGCACGAGATAAGTTTGTGCACAGATGGAAGGCTGACAGGCAGGTAGGCCATCCAGTTATTTTAGCCGGGCCGGCTAAAATGATTGGTCGTGCTTTTTACAGTATTACGGCTTCCACAGATGACATTTTTGGATGGATTTTTTGTCAAAGCATTTAAGATATTCATTGCTATCGGGATGTTAAGAGCATTCCATGGAATATAACAAAAAGTGTATCTCGAGCCGGTTTCTCAAACTTACCTACCCCACCTTTAAGCTTTAAAACAAATGAATAACGACTATATAATAATAAAATACACGGAGCCTGTCCTGTCTTTTTCCTCTCTTCTGACAGTGTCAGTGTCTGTCTCATGCAGCAGCTGATCCAGTAATGAGTGACCCGGCCGACAGTAAAAAATAAACATATTTATAACTAGTTTAGGTAGTTTGAGAGGGAGGCTAATTAAAATAGCTAAGGGTGATGATCTGACTTGAAGTGTGTGTTTTGCTCCCGCTGCATCACAGCGGGAGGAGCTGCGTGTCTCCGTCCTGTCAGATTAGACTTCACTCGCGTTTATGTCCATATCGAGAGAAAGATAAATAATCTGAATTCAGTGTGCAGTTTACTTTTGCGGGGGTGAGCAGCAGAGGTGGGGGGAGGCAGGGCTATTGCGTCGTCATTATCAGAAAATGATCGTATAGAGGCTACCACACGGAGCCGCATGACCCCCCAGAGCGCTCCGTTCCCAGATCTATCCACCTTTGGACCCGTTATCGTTTGCGGGGTCCGTTTCTATCGTTTCGTTACGGCCTTGTGGCAAAAAGGGCTATACGCAAGAGAAATATGCGGATACAACCCGTTTTCGTTCCCGTGGGGCACCAGCCTGAGAATGTGCACTTCAGAACTGTTTTGGATTGACGCAGCTGGCGCTCCAACACTTTGTACTTAATAGGCTAAGGGGCGGGACATCTCTAAGCGGTTGACCAATCAAATCAAATCAAATCAAAATGTATTATTGCCGCAAATCACAAAAATGCCAGCTAACCAATCAGAGCAGACTGGGCTCTGGTTTCAGACAGAGGGTGAAAAGAGGTGCTGCAGCACAGGCGTATGAGAAAAATAAATTACTTTTTTAAACATGTATTTCTTATTAGATTACTACAAGACTACTATACATTGTTAAGTGTTCCAGTGTAGTTAGTATTTTTCATATTATTGGAAGAGTAAGCTTAGGTGTATAAATATTGATGGGAAAATATTGATATTTAATAAAAAAGACATAACTTGCAAACAATCCAGCTCCTCTTAACGTATTCACTAGCCCTTATTCCAATGAATAGTAGCAACAACAACAAAAAAATCAACACTTATATCACAGTTAGAGGATTTATTTTAGAGCAGACACAAATATCTTAATTATGTCTTCAACAGGGTCACAGCAACTGATCCACACAAAGCAATTCAATGGAAAAATACACTTTTTTACTTATTACCCCTTGAATTACACACAGGATGAGTAAACACAACTGTCAGTGCCTTGCTCATCTTAAGCTTCCTCAAGCTCTACAAGGAATGGTACCTCTTACCCTCTGATTTAGCGGCTGAAAATAACCAGCCGACTTCTTGGCAACATTTCCAGACTCAATATGGACATTGTTTTTTTTATGCAACAACACCAGAAACTCTCATCTTAGTAAATCTGACATGTAAACAACACAGCTTTTGTTTCATAACCGATTTTCTAAGGCAAAACAAAAGCGGCAACAAAACTCTTTAAGCAGCAGGATTTGGTCTTCCCTGAGGGGGGTACTTTGAACGCAGCTCAGATGAATTGGTGAGCTTATGTTCTCATTAAAATAATTGGTAGAACAGCCAGCTCACTCGCTCGCTGCTCCGACGAGTGATTTATCTAAAGGCTGTCAACCCGTCTGCCGGGATGTATGTGTGTGTGTGTGTGTGTGTGTGTGTGTGTGTGTGTGTGTGTGTGTGTGTGTGTGTGTGTGGTGTGTGTGTGTGTGTGTGTGTGTGGTGTGTGTGTGTATTGGAATGCATTTGTGAATATAAGCTCAAGCATTATTCGTAAGAGGATATTTTCTGTACTGTATGTGTGCAATTGTGTATGATATGTATTGTGCATGCAATATACAGCATACGCACAATAACTATGTGTGTGTGGTCTATGTATTTGTGTGTGCAAGTGTGTGTATCTTTGTGTGTGCTCCGACTGATTTCATTGAGGGCTGGATTGAGGTCTGAGAGTGTGTGTGTTTCTTTGTGTAGGAATGCATAAGCCAATAACATTAGTTGCAAGTGGCTGTTTTCCTGTAAATGTGTGACTTTGCATGCGTTTGTTAAATGTATTTTTCTCCCAATGTGAAGTATACAGTATATTCGTGTGTGTGTGTATTTATATGTGTTGGTGTGTGCACATCCACTGTCTGAATGATTTGATTTGTTTCATCCTTCATTTTTTCTTCATTTCTTGTTTTCAATTTCGTACTTTTTTATCTTTGCTTCATCTGCGTCACATACCAAAATGTATTTTTTCTGTAAGGTGTGTGTGTTTCTTTGTGTAGAAATGCATTAAAGCATATACACTCAAAGCATTAGCTGTAAGTGCAGGTTTTCCTGTATATGTGCATTATGCGTGTGTCTATTGTCTGTAGTGTGCCTGAACTGTACTCATTACACATATAGGCACTTTTACTATGTGATAATTGTACCCAGTGTGCGTGTGTGTTCCCACTGATTTAATTCCATTTTCCCCTTTCTTTTTCTTCATTGCTTTCTTTTTTCTTTTTCCTCTTTTATCCCCACCTGCCTCATCACCTACTGAAATTCATTTCTTCTGTCGAGCCGTTTTGCATAAATTAACACGTCCCAATTTGCTATCACGTTGTCTCCGTTTGTCTGCATGAATGACATTGAGCGGAGCTGCAGAAAATCAGAGGCAGACCCGCTGCGTTCATCATAACAGGGTTGTGAGGAAAAAGTACATTTCAAATGAACTCAAATGGAATAAAGTTAGTGGTGAATGTGTCGCTGGATTTGTGAGACGAAACAAAGCTCACATGCTGAATGTCTGCAAGATAATCAAATGTACTGGTGGAAAAAGGTAATTGTATGGCTGTCTCTTTCCAGAGTCATCATCTGTTTGCTGGCACACGACAAAGAGAAGGTATTGGACACTTAACACACCAAAAATTGAAAAAAAGCACCTTTTATTTGTATATGTCTCTGGCTAGAACTGCCTTCCTCAAGATTGAAAGGCCTAATGAAGTGTGCTGTCTTAGTTCAGAAACAATATCCACCGTGTTATTGTTTTATCTCTCAAAAACTTGGCTGCAACTTAACATGTCCTGCGTAATGTGATTGCCCGATGCCTATAATACTCTCTTTGAAAAAAATTGTTGTTACTAAACTTAATTTCATTGGTTTTTATACCACTTAAAACCTGTTAAGCCCCAAGCCTGTTTTTCAGGTCTCAGGCTCGAAAATGCCCAGAACAAATGACTATATCTTCACTTCTAAAGCAATGATACACTTGTGAGTTGGATGTAGAAAAGTCAGAATCAATATAGTTGTTTTTATTTTAAAGTAAATTCAGATTGAACATAGTAAAAAAATTGAAATTATAGTTTCCGTAAAAAAAAAAAGACATTACTTATAGTGAAAACCACCCTTGAATGTATAACTTATAATAAGTACCCTGTATCAAGATTGATGCAAAAATAAGTGAAATTTGACCTTTTTAGAGGGGTTTAGAAAAAAAAACCCACCTCTGGGGTCATTTGGTTGTATTTGCCATACCTCTGGAACCCATCGTCGATTTTGGTGATTGACACCTCTTTTGAACCGTTAGAGCCAATATAATCGAGGGGGGTTCCTAAATCCATCTATACATTACCATTGGTGAATGAGAGTGATGCGCAGCCAGCATGCCCAAAACCGGAAGCTGGGTTACGCTCTATAGAAAACTAAGTTTATTGACATAAATGTTATGATGGATTATCAGTAATCATTCAAAGTGACACAGAGACATTGGATTAACCTTCAGCAGCGTTTATATCCTTTTTAATGCCCTTGAACACAACTTTTGATCAGAAAACAGCAAAGGTAACACATATTTGCCGTTTTGGCCCCCGTAAAGTGAAGTCGTGTGTTGTCTTTCCTGGCCTTCGCTGCCATGAGTGTTGGTCGCACACTGATGATACTTATAACAATGGAATCTGTGGAATCTCAGCTTTCATATGATATCTAGTTTGTGCAGATTGCATGAAGTATAAAATATTGCTACCGTGAGTTATGTGCTAAGTGCGTTAGCACCCTTTCCCTTAGTGCTAATTCAGAGGCTTGGCATTAGACTTGTGTTTTGTTTAGGTAAAGATTGTTCATATCGTCAGTTAGCTGAGTTTCTTCCCGTTAAGTGGGTATGACACATTAATATGTTGTTAAATGTTAAGAAGCCCTGAAACACACTTTCATGAAAATTAAGCCCCATAGGGGCTATGGGGCTTAACAGGTTAATGTTTGGGTTTTGTTTTAGAGTATTTGTAGGACAAGTATTTGTATTATTTATAATTCTCTACATCAATATCCAGGGAAGCAGGCTAAATTAAAACTATAGTGCTACTATAGTGAATCATTTCTACTGGCAAGGTTGTAGATGATCAAGTAAAATTAAATAGGGCACATTATTCAAATACAATTTTGACAAGGAAAGAAAATGTTGATTGTGTAACCTGGGAGTAAAATGGGTGTAATATTGGTGTTATTGGGTCTAACATGGGTCCAATAACAGTTTATTATGGGTTTAATAACAGTGTTACATGGGTGTAACATGGGTTTTATGTATGGGTGCAACCACGGAGTAACATAGGTATAATATGGGTGTACATAACTTCTTTAGTGAGTTACTCATGAGTACCAGGAGACAGTGTTTGGTACTCACCCCACACGAAGCGTGGTCTTCCTCAGTGTCTCCTTTACTGTCCTCTATTTACACTTCTTGCATGCAAGTATGTGGAAGTTCCCCTCGATTCCATTGGCTCTAGCGATTAAAAAGAGATGTCAATCATCAAAATCGACCAAGGGGGGCCAGAGATAGGTCAAATCCACCCAATTGACCCCAGAAGTGTTTTTTTTGTGCTAAATCTCTCTAAAAAGGTCAAATTTCACTTGTTTTGCATCAATCTTGATACAGGGTACTTATTATATGTTATAGTTTGGATTCCTAAAGCTTTTAGTCTACCATCCCATCATTCAAGGGTGGTTTTCACTATAAGTAATGTGTTTTCTTTGGACGGACACAATCATTTACATTTCTTTACTATGTTCAATCTGAATTTACTTTAAAATAAATAAATCTATATTGATTCTGACTTTTCTACATCCAACTCACAGGTTTATCATTGCTTTGAGAAAAAAGATTATTAATTTTCCCCTTTTAGAAGTGTAGTTATGGTCATTTGTTCTGGGCATGTCATTTTCGAGCCTGAGACCTGGAAAACAGGCTCGGGGCTTAACAGGAAGTACCATTTTGAGATATTTGCACTTTACTTGACTTTGATGCTACTTTGTACTTCTACTCCACTACAGTTCAGAGGTAAATGGTGTACTTTTACTCCATTACATGTATTTAATACCTTTAGTTACTTTACATATCTGGATATATATAGGTGTAATATGCGTGTTATACGGGTGCATTATTGGAGGGATCTAGGAGTAAAACGGGTGTAATTACAGTGTAATAGGGCTGTAATAGGTGTGTTTCAATTTTTTTATTTGGGTGTAATGTAGATAAATACCAATCAATTAATGAAACATGTGCTGCGTTCACACCGCATACTTTGCAGTACTCAGTGCCCGGCACTCAGTGTGGGGCACTCAGTGCCCCATGGAGGACTGAGTACAGATCGCGTTCACACCAGAGTACTTCCCTGAGGGAAGATTATGCAAATGAAGCCGCTGACGCCACTTCATCTTCTTCTGCTTTGGGTTTACTGGCAGGCCGCAAACAACTTCACGGCGTATACTGCCACCCGAAGTCCCCGGCCGGAAGTCCCCGGAGTTGGGGACTGGCTTCAGTAGAAGCTGCTGGGAGTCCCAGCAGCTTCTACTGAAGCCTTCCGAGTAAATCGTCAGAACGCCGACACCTCCTCATCACTCCACCGCTCCCATGTTTTTTTTTGTGTTGCCTCTCTCCGTTGGTGCGTGGGGCTAATGCTAATGCTAATAATGCTAATGCCAGCAAATACAATGGCGGCTTCAAAACACATTTCAGAGTTTTACGGGGCGTGGTTTGCAATTCGCCCAGCCAATCAGAACTGGGGCACTTTTTTCCCCCGGGAGAGTACCACCTCTCTAGCAGGCACTAAACATGGGGCTAAAAGTGCCCTGAACCAAGTGAACTTTTTGGTGTGAACGCAACGGGCACTGGCACTAACGGAACTAAAGGGGAAAAGTACGGGTGAAAGTACTCCGTTGTGAACGCGGCTATTTATGTGACTTCGCATTTGTGTGGTTAAAGTCTTACCTGTGACCAATATACAGTAAATCAGATTATCAAAATTCAAATTATTTCAGTTTTGACCTAGTAACCGCTGACTTTTCCACATGCAACCAATCAGCTAAACTGCGGTGTAGCGGCGAAAGCTAGCACAGAAGGTAACCATAGAAACAAAACATAACTGGCTGTTTTCTCTGCAACGCTCTGGTGAGCAAAGACCAAAATTGCGAATTATGAGATTTCATCTTAAGTAGCTCAAAATGGTATGATACGGACATCTGTCAACTTATAGAGAGTAATAAACATAAATACATCACATAGTTATGATCAATCATGATACTCCACCCCTTAAATCACGTGTTATATTTTAATTTCCCCAATTGCTTATTTTAACACTTAATTCTGACTTTAATCGTTTCTGTCTTACTTTACTCTTCTCTCCTTGTCCATCCTTTTCACTCTTCCTCCCATCTCTTCTTTATTCCAATGCTGCCCAGCTCCCTCAGTCTCTCCATTCATCTATATTCTCTGTCTCATCACAGCCGTGCAGAGAAGTGATGTTCACCGAGCCAACAGCTGTGTCTTAAAAGCCTCACTAGGTATCTGTGTGTGTGTGTGTGTGTGTGTGTGTGTGTGTGTGTGTGTGTGTGTGTGTGTGTTGTGTGTGTGTGTGTGTGTGTGTGTGTGTGTGTGTGTGTGTGTGTGTGTGTGTGTGTGTGCGTCACGCTCAGCAGGTAAACAACTGAGGTTGCTTGTTATGCATATGTATTCGTTATCAAAAACCAATCATCGCTGCCATGAGAGAACTAACGGCACAGCGCCAGTGACAAAAATATCAACTGCACTAAGTGCTTTGCTTCCCTGTGGTTCACAGGGTTGAGGTGAACCCCCTGTGCGCACCATAACTCCTCAAAGATCGGAATAAAAAGTTAGTGTAAGCATAGTTCCACCTGTCAATTGTAACCGCTTAAAATAAAAGGCTTCTCTCTGTCAGCTTCATGAGGTCGTCACCTGGAATGGTTTTCAATTAACACGTGTGCCTTTGTGAGTCCATTTGTGGAATTACTTGCCTTCTGAATGTGTTTGAGACCATCAGTTGTGTTGTGCAGAGGTAGGGTTAGTGCACAGTGGAAAGCCCTATTTGACTACTGTTGTAATCCATATTATGGCAAGAACGACTCAACTCAGTGAAGAGAAGCGACCATCATCACTTTAACACTAGAACCGCCAACGGGTCAATTTGACCCCGAGCTGTTTTATATTTGATGTAACTTTTTTTCAATAAAATATTAAAGTCTCCAGTCCGTGACTTTTCCTGAAAGTGTGTTATGTACCACCCTCTGTTGTTACAAATTGTCAATATGAAGTCAGATTGAAGAAATCACCCAAAAAATTGCCATTTATACCTATTTCCGCCAAGCGGGTCATATTGACCCCACCCCTTTTCATATAAACATGACGTGTTGCTATAGCAACGCCTTTTGTCTACTGCGGTTCCTCCTTATAGATTGAGAGATAGATTGAGAGAGAGAGAGATAGATGGATATATATATTGATAGATAGTTATAGATAGAGAGAGAGAGAGGAGAGAGAGAGAGAGAGAGAGAGAGAGAGAGGAGAGAGAGAGAGAGAGAGAGAAGAGAGAGAGACAGAGAGAGAGAAGAGAGAGAGAGAGAGAGAGAGAGAGAGAGAGAGAGAGAGAGAGAGAGAGAGAGAGAGGAGAGAGAGAGAGAGAGAGAGAGAGAGAGAGAGAGAGAGAGAGAGAGAGACAGTCTGTAGTGAAGGAGTGTGCTCCCGCTCACGGGAGACTGCTCGCGCTGCACTCCGCAGCAAACAGCTGTGGGGCGAGTTGAAAGTAGTTATGCTGGCCGCGGTGTCTAAATAATGCTTCCGGCCCAGCGGGCCATTTATAATGTCGAGCCCTGAGAGTCCACAGATTATATTGGTATACGTTTCATCCCTGTGCGATCAAAACTCTCTGTTCAATAAAAGAACATTTTACCTTGAAAATCAATGCATTCTAATAGCGGGTCAATTTGACGCAGGTGGCGGTTTAGGTATAAAAAATCTCTGGCGGTTCTAGTGTTAAGAAATGAAGGCCAGTCGATCCGGAAAATGTCAAGAACTTTGAATATAGATACACCTCTTTTCTTCAAAAAGAAGTGCAGTCGCAAAACTGTAACCAGAGTTACCAGCCTCAGAAACCGCAAATTAAAGCACCTCAGATTAGAGCCCACATAAATGATCACAGAGCTCAAGTAGCAGATAAATCTCAACATTCACTGTTCAGAGGAGACTTCGTGAATCAGGCCTTCATGGTCCAATTGCTCCAAAGATCCACTACTGAGGATGAACAACAAGAAGAAGAGAATTGTTTGGGCCAAGAAACACAAGGAATGGACATTAGACCAGTGTAAACTGTACTTTGGTCTGAAGAGTCCAAATTTGAGATTTGTGGTTCCAACCGCTGTGTCTTTGTGAGACGCAGAGAAGGTGAACAGATGGTTTCTGCATGTGGGGTTACCACCCTGAATCATGGAGGAGGAAGTGTGATGGTGTGGGGGCACTGTTGGTGATTTATTCAGAATTCAAGGCACACCTAACCAGCATGGCTACCACAGCATTCTGCAGCGCCATGCCATGCCATCTGGGTTGCGCTTACTGGGACCATCATCTGTTTTTCAACACACAATGACCCCAAACACATCCAGGCTATGTAAGGGCTATTTGACTAAAAAGGAAAGTGATGGAGTGCTGCTTCAGATGACCTGACCTCGAGCCTCACCGACCTCAACCCAATTGAGATGGTTTGGGATCAGTTGGGCCGCAGAGTGAAGGAAAAGCAGCCAACAAGTGCTCAGCACCTCTGGGAAGTCCAGGTGACTACACGCCGTGCGATGAAAAGTTGCGATTTTGATAACTTTTCATCCCCCAGGTCTCGAGACATTAACCGCCGAATTTGGAGTCGATCGGATAAAGGGGCCGAAATCTCACAATTGTCACATAGACGTCTTTGGAGCGAAACTCACAATTGTCACATAGACATATTGAGGGCCGGACCATTAACCCTCATCTGAAGTATGGTCCGTTTGAACCATTTTCCTTTGAGTTACGACAACATCGTGTTTAATGGTGAGCATTGTGTTCCCATGGCAACGGCATATAATGAGACCTCATATTTGACGTAGAGCTGTTGAGGCATGGACCGATGATATACATGTAAAGTTTGATGGCGATTGGATTGTGTCCATTGGAGTTATAGCGACATCGTGTTTTATGGCGAGGGATGCGTTGCCATGGAAACACAATATTATCTAGCCTCAAATTTGACGTAGAGCTGTTCAGGACAGCAGTGTTTAACCATCATGTGCCATTTGGAGCATTTTGAGCATGTCAGTTGGAGTTATGACATCATCGTGTTCCATGGCGAGGGATCGCCTAGATTTAGGCCCCTTTTTCTGTGCTTTTTCCCGTAGTTTTCCCTGTTTTGTGTGTGTTTTGCATGGTTGTCGCAAGCGATTACATTAAGGTCTTCGCCGACCTCTGGTCTCAGACCCTAATAAATAGAAACCTGCGAATGAAAAGGTTTGTCCAAACTTTTGACTGGTACTGTATATTACAGTATGTTTTCTCCACTGAACTCTCAATGTGATTTCTGTAAGATTCCTATTATATATTATGGTCACAATTGCCAACTTTGCGGAGCTCTGCTTCAAACTCAAGGAGAGACAAGAGGTGAGGCAGCGAGCAGCTCAGCCTTCTCTCTGATTGAAACTGTATGGAGTGGGGGAGATAAGTGCATGCCTGTTATTTCTGTATTTTAATTGTAATGTTTGTATACCCCCACATAACACGTCCTGGCATTCTTTAGATTCATTAAAATCTAACTTATTTAAAGGTCCCATGACATGCTTTTCCAGTTATTACCTGTCCCATTGTGTGTTATGTAGCTTTTTCTGCATGTAAACGGTCTGCAAAGTCACAAACCCTCAAAGTACATCCTGTAGCGAGTAAAACTCTAACACAGAAAATACCTGTCTATACTGCCCCAGAACGCCTCGTTGGAGATTTTTCTTTTTCCATTTTTTTCTTCCTGAGTATAGTGACGTAACGATACCCAGGTCCAAATGGACCAATCCGCGGAGCTCCTCACACACACACACTCACTCAGCCTTATCTTTTCTCAGCCGCGGTACTCCGCGGAGCTTCGCCGGCAAACACACTCACTCAGCCTTATCTTTTCTCAGCCGCGGCTCTGCGGATCTCCACACACACACACACTCACAGCCTGGCTGTGAGTGTGTGTGTATGTGTGCTCAGGCTGAGTTCCGCGGTGTCTCGCTGTCTCGCGGACCCCACGCAGCAACCAGGAAACGACACCAGTAATACAGCTCACACTGTCTGCTCCTCGACCCTCAAAGGGCGGAGCAGCAAGCCCCGCAACGTCCCGCCAACACGGTACCCAGACCCCACGCAGCATTCTCATCTGTTTGTCATTACTGGTGTCATTTTCTGGTTGCTAACAGACGCCATTGTAACACATAATCACTGATGTTTCCGCTGTAACGGTGGTGGACTCATCATAACAGAGTGGGCGAGCTGACCAATCAGAGCACACTGGGCTCATAGGGAGGGGGGCAGGAGCTCCAACAAGCCGTTTAGGACAGAGAGTGAATACACATACTATACAGCAGGGTACTCAAACTTTTTTATTAAAGGTACAGTTGTGAACTTTATACAAGGTCACTGGTCCGTATCAATGCCACAAAAGTCCCCCCCCCCCCCGAGCAGAGAAACGAAACTGAAATTAAGAAGCAGTTTCTTGGCGCTCTATGCATGGGGCCCCCTTGAGGGGGTTTCCCGACATGTCGTTGCAGTAAATTAAAGGGTGTTTCATGTTGTCGTTGCTGTGGACCTTCTAAATCTACCTTCTTTGGGGGCCCCCTTCTGGTCCAAGCACTTGCCTGCCTTGCCTGCCTTGCCTGTCGGTAAACGGCGCCCCTGTATACACACACACATTCAATACATACATACAGTATGTCAAGGTAAACTTGCGCTTAACTTGCGGTCTGCTATGCGTGTTACGCTCGTGCACACAAGTAAATATATATGCACGTTCATTCTCACAACGCGTCAGACACAAGACGCGCGTACATGATGATGTACATTCATTTATCAGAATCAGAATTCTTTTTTTTTTTCTTTTTTTTATAATTTTTTTTTTTTATAATGGGACACAGGGTTCGGCCCGGATTGATTTGCAGTTCGGTCCGGATCCGGACCTTGGTCTGGAGTTTGAGAAGCCCTGCTATACAGAGATGCTGTATGAGAAACCAATGTGATTTTGGAACATTGAAAAAAGTAAATCTATTCTAGTAGACCTCAACAATGGAATTATGATCAGTAGAAATGGCCATGTCATGGGACCTTTAATGTATGTATAAAATATATGGGCTCTCTGGTCTCGTCATAAAACTGCACCATTTGCCTCACTGAGGGGGGCGCGTCTTTAGCCATGTACACTCACTTTCCCTCCCGCTAGCTAGCTCTTGCAAAACACTTTGGAGCAGCTGATAAATGGAAACAAATTATAATATACCTTAAAAATGTATTAAAGTCAATTTTCATTCAAAACAAAGAGTGATAAACAGTTAAAGACAAATGTCTGAGCTTAAGGGCCTACTTCAAAGGAAGAGACACGAAAAAGCATCTTATCTCTGGTGGGATGTATGTTATAAAGAATGCTGATATAAAATGCTAAATAAACTGTCGCCTAACAATAGGCTGGTCAGTGTGCAAGCTCCCAATTGAAAGGTGAATTTAAGCTAGCTTTATGTGGTTCATAGGTGTGCAAATCTGGCTCTGATATAGCTGTGCATTCCCATCCACTGACTTCACACCACACGTCCCTGGTTTATACAGGCACATACAGAGTCAGGTGAAGTAGCTGAAGGAAGACTGTGACACACAACATGAGTGAGGCACAGCGGAGATAATAAAAGAGAAATGAAGAAGAAAACAATTACTCCATTCATATAGAGTGAAGTGTTGTACGCAGGTGGCACAGTGTATGCTTTAAAACCTGCATGCTTCACTGTTTTAAATGTTTCCTGTTTTATTTTAAAGGATAAAGAATGTCACTCAGGTAGCAGACATCATCACGTTACAAATAACATGGTGTTCTGAACTACAAAGAAAAAAATAGATGGACAGATTAAAATAAAGGCTGACTGCACGAACAGTTCGTTTTGAAACTATTTCTTCTCTTTTTTGGTTTAGTTTGTGGTCAAGCATTGAATCAGAATTAAATATTATTTCCTGATAATTCAAAAAACGCAGTTTGTTACATACATATATATATATATAATATATATATATCATTCTTTTTGTAGGAATACATCATTTAATGTCTAAATAGGTTCAAACGGAGAAAACTATGTTATTAACCACCCTCCCTAAAATTAGGTTTTTATAATTTTGTAAAAATAAATCTTATTCTCTGCTCTGAAAAAGTTTGCCATCTCACTGCTGGGCACTGCTTGCAAAACTTAAACATGAGTCACTGGTACAGCTCAAAACACTAAATATAATCAAAGAAACATACAAAAATAAAAGGACAATATGATTTTGATATAATATGTTTTGGTTAGCTTTGGCGTAAAGTTTACTGTAGGAAGTAAATGAGGCAAAACATGCAAAACCACTTATGGTATTGATATATTAAAATGATAGGAAGTACCACAAGCGAATCAAATAACCACCAACAATAATACGGTTGGTGTTTGATGATAGTGGTGAACAACGCTGTCAAACCCAACACTCCCAAATATAACATAATACATATCATTTTTTACCTTTGTTAAAGTAATTATTATATTAAGTCAGAATAAATCAACATGACAGCAACATTTGTAAATATAGAAATATTAAACATTATTCCAAAAAGGACATGGGTCTCTTCACTGCATTTGTCATTGTTCAAGCAGGACACATCCTGGACTGTTAGTGACACACAGTGGTTTTACATCGTGTGTCATTTACAGACATGGTTTATAAGCGAGCGGTAAGCCGTAACCTTTTATGGACCTCCAGAATAATGTCATATCTTACATTAAAGCTTTGGAAAGGTCAGGCCACTAATGGCGTAACTCCTTTCTCTCAGTAATCCCTTCCTGTGTTTAAAGGAGTTTACATAAGCTCCTGTCCTGAGGCTGTGCATGTGTCTTTAATCCCTAATGACAGTTGTTTTAAAGCATCTGTATCATCGTTTCACTATAGCGGATTTGATGTGTTATCCTCTTAGTACCAATTTGGTTGCTTTTTTTAGAAACATCAAAATGTATCGGTGTCAGAAATGTCACATTTTGTTATTAAGGTAACGAGAACTCCTGGCTGCCACCATTCACAATAAAACTCAAAGTAAAATTCATCTATGGATTGTAAAAAGAATTGTCTTACTTTTGGTTTTGCATGGACTTTGAGCTCTTTATTCATTTATGCGTAGTATTTGTGACAGTTAGCGCTAGTTGTTCCTTCAAGGGCCGACTGGTTTGCATTGTTGTATAGCATGATTTATATTCAGGATTGAGCATGTAATCAGGTTACATTACTTTTATATGTTCATTCTCAGATGAGGCTACTGATACAAATTGTTTACAGGCAACTCGTTATTGTAATGGAATTCCCTCCCAACCCTGTTTATAAAAACTAATTCTCAGACGATAATTAAACATGGCTGCCGTCCTTAGTTTGATTTTTAATGAGTACATGTCCCAAAGGAGTCTATCTTCACAGCACTGGCCTTGTTCTCTTATTTTAAGTGAAGATCTGTTTTTCTAACAGTCTGACACAGTTAAGGTGAAAACTGAAATGGGTTTCAAAGAATGTTTGCTCTACAAAGTGCAGAAAGTGAAAAAAAGAGCAAACATTAAGCATCTAAAAACATCATGACTCTTCATTTCTGTTCTAACTTCATCATCCGCAGTTTGTTTTCAAGCCTTGTCAGCACACTGGGGGTAAAACAATAGCAGCAGTTGTCTGTAGTGTGTCATTTGAAAGAAAAATCCTCATAAGGGTACGCAGTGACATTTACCACCACAATCCCCTCAGTGATTTTAGCTTAGCTATGAATGCCACTTTAAAACCTAAGCATCCCTTACATCTGAGCATTTAGAAAAAAAGTACCGCAAAGTGGATAATTGTACAAACAAAGATGGGGTGAACGGCAAGAGGAAAGGGGGATAGAAAGAGATACAGAGAGAGAAAGTGAAAATCCTCCACTTAGCTTTGTTTACAGTGCGTCTAAAGTCTCATGACCGCTTAATCTGTTCGGCGCGTGGCTATTGTCTGGCTATCATCTAAAGAGGATGCCGTCATTTTTGCCCCCTTTTTCCCCCCATACCGCTCCTTTTCAGGGCCACAAAGGAGCTTAGTCTAAGCAGTTAAAAAGGCCTCTGTAAGCCTTAAAGTGTGCCTGAAGCATCCATTATGTTGTGTCGTTAGAGGGATATTGTGTTAGTGAAGCGTCTGTCCACCATGCTAAGGGACCGCTGACCCAAAAACACTCCTATTGTGCTAAGCTGTGTTTAACCTCATCCACTGTGTGTGTGTGTGTGTGTGTGTGTGGTGTGTGTGTGTGTGTTTGTGGGTGTGTGTGTGTGTGTGTGTGTGTGTGTGTGTGTGTGTGTGTGTGTGTGTGTGTGTGTGTGTGTGTGTGCACAAGTGAACGTTTTTTTGTGTGTGTATCTGTGTGTAGATTCTGCTGTTGTCTTTAAGCTACTCTTAGCAGTTTAGAGTTGGTGTGTGCGTGTTCAAGTCCCTTAAACCCCTTATTAACAATGGCTTTTACTTTTTTGGAATGGGGGGGCTTTACATGTTAATGTGTGTCCACATGCTTTACATGTGTACTCTCACATGGATATAAGTCTCATACAGTTGCATGCTTAAAATGACATTTGTTGTGCACTAATTTGTTTTTGTTGGTTTAATCAGCATGTCTGCATATTTTTGTGCTTAAAGTATTTATACACGGATCCATCCTTGTTATGGCTGTGTTTATGTGTGGGCATCTAAGCCTTTTTACTGTGATGCTGCTACTTAAGAGTTGAAAGTGGACGATTTGTCACCTTGCCCAGTGTGTGGAGCAGATTGGCTCAAAATCAGCTATATGTCTAGGAGAAAGCTCTGTCTGGGGCACAGTAGTATTGTCTAAACAGCCTGTATGTTAGGTAAGTAGCATTATTAAAATGGGGCAAAAGAAGAACAGAAACGAGATTGAAATATGTAATAAGAGTTTTTATAATCTTTTTTTTCACTTACATATTATATCCCTGGCAAACGGGAATATCAAACTTCTCAGCATATGATTAAAATAATTTGGCGCAATAAATACTTTCAGCTCAGTTTTGTTCTAAACAAACTCTTTAGGGTAAATATCTAACTCTTTAGCACACACTTGTCAGGCTAGTTAAGTGGATTCGGGAAATTGACATCAAATTAAAAGAGGGCACTCTTATTTTGCAGAGGCTTTTGTTCAAAGTGCGTTTAACAATAACAACAAGCGCTACTAAAAACAGAACCACATAAAACCTGACCTACATTTGTATTTAAAATAAAAAGAGTTGGGGCGGGGCCCCATCTGTTAAAATCCTGAACACCGGAAGCGGAACATTCAGTCCCATTTACTTAAGAAAGTAATTGCAATTGGAACATAACAAATTAAGTCATATTTTGTTGCCTCCTTGACCAACAATACAACCTTCTGTGGCATGTAAAAAATAAAATATCTGTGTATCACTATTCCAACAATTATTAATCACATTCATATTTTACTTACGCTTTATTTCCTAAAATACTACTAACCCATGGTTATAACAAAGCATTAGACCAGAGCTGATTTCTCTTTAAAATACTATGACCCTAAGCCATATATTTTCATGTTATTATTAGTACCTGTGCTTGCTCCTTAGACACCAGCACTGTCCTTTGTTTTGCATTACTACATTTACTTAGGCTGCATTTACATGTCTGTGTTTTGGCTAGTGAATTTTACTCAGAGGGATGCTTTATTTACTATTCATAAAAAGGGATTTTTAAAAGCACAACAGACATAATTTAATTAAATTCAGTGGAACTAAAAAACATCCATTCTGGAGGGTATAGGTTCCATAATTGTTTTTTTTATTATCAATCAGGCTGCATAAGAGTGTATCAATTATTTCAAATGGAACACATTAATTATGGTTTAACAGTAAATTAAGGCATTTGCATATTTGTTGTTATAAATTGAGCAGTTAATTAAATGTTGAGTTTTACCTCAGTGTTATGAATATGAGTCTTTATTGACAAACCATTTTACATGTGACAGAGATATGATGCTTAAATTCACCTAAGCAAAAAAAAAGCGTAAAGTGGGACATTAGCACAAATTACTGTTTATTTTGTATTGAGTGCAATGCATCACACTTGGTGAGATATGGATGAAAAACACACCTATCTCAACCTTCAGGAGACCTTCCTAATGAGTCTGCTTATATTCATTATACCATTGCTCTTGCTCTTCACCTCTGTCCTACTCATTTTATCCTGGTGAGACAGAAAGGGACACGAGGGAGGGGAAATCCAGTGAGGGGAGGTGAGATAAAGAGACATAAAGGGGGTGGGGGGGATTAGAGAAAGAAGAAACCAGAGGCCAGTCTGCTCTGATTGGTTAGCTGGCCGGCTCTGTGGTGATTGGTCAACCACTTAGAGAGGTCCCCTCCCTTAAGGCCCGGATACACCAATCTGACAACAAAGACTGACACAGACGGACCCCGACTGTTGCGTCGCCTCGCGTCTCTGCGTTTTGGCCATGTGTCGCACTGGAACACACCGCAAAGACTTCAGCCGACGGCCAAGAAGCACGTACGAACTGCGCATGCGTAAGTGGCAATAACTCTCCTTACCAGCAGGCGGCGGTAGTGTGTATTCGTCATTCAAAAGAGGCAACAACCGGAAGACAGACTGCGTGATACACCGAGAGAAGAAGAACAGACTGCGCGATATAAACAAACAACAAATAGCGTGTGCGTTCCATGTTCACTCTACAATGAGAAGCTCATGGGGCTTTCCCGAACCTGTGTCGAGAGCTGGAGTTAAATGAAATCTCAGATTTGCCTTCTTATTAGTTTGTTTGGGTCCCTCACTTCCGTTTCGCTTCTCATGCACTGATTCGCTAGCAGAGTGATTTATTTTGCCGACTGCCTTTGGCCTGACGCCCACCGACGCCGATAATCGGCCTGGTGTGTCTGTGCCTTTAGCCTATCACGTACAATGTGTTGGAGCGCTAGCAAATAGAAGCGCAAGTGTTGTGGAAGCAAACAAAGGAGTCCAATGGAGGCGTTTCAGGCAGGGGGGGAGTGTGTGGGAGAGAAACTCCCTCTGGAGGGAACACAGGGATTGTATTCTTTGCAGACCATTTACATGCACAAAAACCTATACACACTACAGGAAAAGAAAATAAGTCCTCTTCAAAGCATAAACACTATTAGGGCGTGAGCTGTGCACTTATTTCACTAGTTCAACGCATGCTAAAAACATATATGCAGTTAAAGTAAAAAAAGAAAGGAAACATTATAAAGTTTATTGGTGACAAATAGAAATAATAAGGATTCAATAAAATACACCTTGTGTCTCACCATTTTTATCACAAGCTACGGGTAGATTCATGCAGCAGGCATTTCCTTTCAATTTAATGCTTCCATCAGATGTGATGCAATGCACACGTAATGCTGCAATGGAGAAGCTTTCATCGATTTCTAAGAGAGTATTCCTGAATGACTGTCGGCCACACCTGATGACCGAAGGATATATTATAGTTTGAAAGATTTCACACACATTACATTACATACATACTTTAAAGAGCCACCTTTAAAATGTCCAATACAAGTGATTTGATGTATTTGTAAAAATCTAGAGGGATCATTTTGTAGAAGTAAATTATTACTTGTATTCAGCATACTCTACCATCTGCAGGAAATAAGTAGTGGCATAAATTGATACCATTTAGGGAACAGAATCTTCAAGTATAAATATAGACATTTGAAAAGATGTAATTTACTCAAACGTAAAATAAGTAGAGTGGAGAAATTGGGTTTTTAGGTGAGGATACAGAGAGGTGGGGAAAGATGGAAATGTTTGTGAAAATTAGGATATTTGAAGTAGAGTTCATTACCAGGAAAAATACAGGCTGATTTAAAGAATAATGCATGTTGCCAGTGCACGTTTCTCTTTGTTATGCCAATGACACAGACCTAGATTACACACTCGCGTTTGAAGACGTGCCAAGGAAGTGCGAAGGTACAAAGAAGATGGATTTTCATTCACACACATTTCCACACACTCGCACACAAATTGTTGGCAGTCACTCATTTTGGCTCGGATCCTCTTAGAGGGAGGAAATAAGCCAAACCTTTCATCTCAGTAAATATTTGCTATTTTAGAAATCGGCTACTTGTATCGCCTGTGTGTGTGTGTGTTTGTGTGTGCTCTTTACACACACACACACACACACACACACACACACACACACACACACACACCACACAACACACACACACACACACACACACACACACACACACACACACACACCACACACACCACACACACACAACACACACACACACACACAGCTGAACAGGTGACTCTTGGTTGCCCCCTCTGATCAGCACGTTGGAATTTAAAAAAATGTTGCGGTGTGTCAGGAACAGGCTGTTTCAACTGGAAAGCTTACCCTCTTTTGTATCACTCAGTGTAATAATATCTCCATTATGCATGCTCCAGCAAAAAAAGCATGTTATTGTTTGTACCTCACCATCCCACATCTGCATATATCCATACTTTTATCATTATTAATTTATTAGGTTGTAGATAGGCACCCCAGTTGCTCTTGTTAATGTACATTGGTTTCAAATTGTCAAAAATGCTTAAAGTCTGGACCATTCAGGCCCTTCATAGGAACTAAGGACAAGGATAACTTCACAACGTACCCACCCTGTTGTATGACAGGCTAAGACTCTGTTATTGTATACACAGTAAAAATGTACAGGACCTATACACATTAGGTTTGTTTACACACATGCACTTTTTGTTATCTATAAGTGCCAGAGCCAAAAGGCTGCAATTTTTTCTCGGGTACCAGTCCTCCCCAGAATTTGTTTGTGTTTAAAAAACCGCCAACACTTTAGTTCCCAAGCCAAGTCCCTACAGACTGAGTTGCATCACCTCTTCTCTGTTTGTGCTACAAGTTAGAAAAGAAGATTCTCCGCTAATTTCTACAGTGCCGTCAAAAACAAAAAGGACGCAGGAGACAGAGGCCCTTATTTTGGTCCTTTATATTTAAAACTGCGACCATATCCTCTTTTTACAGAGCATTAACGTTATCTCTGATATTAATTCAACAATGGTGTCTTCTTTTGAATGTCAGAAGACATATGATGATCACCAGAGATATTCAAAGGCACAAGACGACAGCTAATTGCCTAATATAGTTTGATCTTGACTGGAAAAAAACTAAAGAAACCATCAGCTGAGTCACCGGTTTTAATTTCCTTGACACTACAAGACGTAGAGGAGCAGAGGCGCGGGAAGGTATTTTGAGTGGGGGTGCTGAGGTGCTGTCCGATGTGCTAATTACGCACGGAGGGGGGGGGGTGACCACACCGAGCAAAACCACACACACACAGTGCATAACAACGGACTCCAGTGCACGCTATTACGGGCACTATAGAGCAGGCACAAAAGCGCTATAGCACTATTATTTTACATCTTAATAGTGTGTCTATTAAGATGTAAAATATTATTTTACCAACAATGTGGAATTTACATTAGTTGAAGTAGGCTATCAAGGCATTGCTAATTCCTGGCTAAATATTACACAGATTCTAATAATAATAATTATAATAATGCCCTGCCCTGCATCTTCTATTTCAATCTTTTTAGCAGATTTAGCGTTTTTAGTGAGAAAGAATTCCGAGATTCGTTTTTGCGCCATGGCAGTTACTTGTTGTTGTGCGTCACGTTAAAAGTAGCCGACTAAAAACTAACAAAAAACTTTTTTTCCACATCTTTTTTATTTTTCTTCCCTGAAGCTAAATAATTTATTATATAGTTTAAAATTATCATTTGAATAATAATATAAAATATATCTCAGGCACAATGAAATGAAATAAGAACAAATATTAAAAAAAAAAAAAATTAATTTGCAGGCAGAGGAGCTCCGCCTGCCTGCCGCTAGGGGTGCTGCAGCGCCCTCAGCACCCCCCTTCCCGCGCCCCTGTAGAGGAGCGTTGCACATCCTGTTGGTGATTGGTGTCTTGGCCTTGTAAATGACACATCTCCTCCCTCCATAGATGGAGCTGCTCATCAACCTCTGCTCCGGGGACCAGTCTGTACCGAGTCCTCGGAGACGGATCCTGTGTGATCTTGTGTTCAGGCCGGGCGACTCTGCTGTGGAATTGTTTCCGACTTGATCAGCGATGGATTGCTGATCATAGAAATCTAGAACTCTGGATTTTTGCCCTTTGTATTTTCCTTTTCTTTCAGTTGAGAAGGTATCTGAAAACTTGCTCACAGAGGACAGCATGGTGCCATCAGCCATTCACACCCTGCTGCCATCCTTATGAATAAATGAAGAACTGAGGGGCATATGTGCTTGCTACATTGTTAAATGAGTTGGTTACAAACGTAATTTAAGACAGAACATGTTTTTTTATTTTATAATATAGTGTTTTAGAATTGTTTTGTGCATGATGACGATCTGACGCACAAATTAAATGTACAATGCAAGTAAAAAGGTGTGTTAATTGGACTTATTTCTGCCTTTATACCTTTTGCTTTGTCTGACACCTGCTGAAGACGTTTTTTTATGAGGATCCCTTTCTTCTTCAACAGTGGTTAAGATCTCATGCTGTTCTCTGTGCGCTGGCTGACAGAAGGAGGGGGTGAGATGAAAGTAGATGTCTATGATGTTGGCTGTCTTCTAGAGATGAAAGACACAGAGCACCTCTAATTGGAGTATCAGGAAAAGAAACCATGGAACTATCAGTTGAGCAAGAAAACTCTAGACTAAAATATGTCAGGCTAAATTTGAAATGTTGGGCACAAAAGGCCGCATATCACACCAAAACCCATCTCCAGAGTCGCATATCTCAGGCTCATTTTGCACACTGTCAGGGCCAGGGTAGTTACTGAAAAATAAGTAATGCTTTACTAAAATACTCACTGCTGAAAGTTATTTGTTACATTACTAGTTACATTACTTTTGGACTACTCTGTAATATCACCTGAGATGCACCATAAATCGAATGACAAATAACAATATAAAGTAAAACCTAATTTATGCCCAGATCCGCACACATCCTTAATCCAATAAAGACAATACTGCACACAAGACCTCTGTTTTTTGCTCTTTATTTGAATATCACGTTTACTTTAGCTCAGTATCCATCGCAGCATAACAAAGTTCCAGGTAACTTGCAAACGTTTTCCTGTCTGATGGTGCCCGCCAGTCCGTTACCTGTATCTTGCTCAATATGTTTATCTCCCACTAACTCCCCCCCTGCCTGAAACACCTTCATTGTAAACCTTTGAACTTCCGTAACATAATGACATCACTATGTAACACTTGTGCTGCTTTTTGGCCATCTCTGGGACAATAAAAACACTTCTACAGAAGATGTACAACATAATATTTCAACACTCAAATAGCCGCAAACATGTAGAAAATGTGGTTAACATATCTGACATTGCTGAGGTTGAGCATATGAAATGCTTGTTGTGACAGCAGCATTACGATGATTTCAGGCTGTTTTGGTCCCCTGGTGCCTTGCTTGGTTGGTAATGCTGAATTTACTAAATGTTTTCTTAACTGCCCTTGTAATAAAGCTAAATATGTCTCCTAAATGTCTGAGTGGTACCAAACTCAGAAAAACCCTAAACTTTTGAAGTTTCAAGGCCAGTTCAGTCTACCTTGTTGGATTAATCACGCACTATTTACTGATACAATCTTTTCTATCATCTGATGAAATACCAAAGTTGCAATCTCAAGCTGTTCTGCTGGAAGACTGATCCCAGCAGGTAAACAATAAGCAAACAAATGCATCATGAAAGGCATAATGTGAATTTCTGCTTCTTTCAATAAAACAATCATGCTGTCTTGCAGATGAATCTCAAGACTAATGTGTCAGTTTTTTTGCCAGAAACTGATTACATCACTCCCACAGACTTACTCAATTCCAATAATTTCCTTTAATTTTAATTAACTTGTTTTTTATTTATAACTGACATTTTTGCAAACAATACAACATTATGGCCGTAGCTTGATGCAGTTTGGCTGTGACCTATCTTTATATAATATAACTTATTGATATTGGTTATGAAACTGTTATAGTAATAACAACAATAATAGCAAATAAACTGTAAGGTTGCAAATATTTTTTTGTCTTGGTTAGGTATAAAAAAAGCCAAATCAATTGTTGGTAATAAATGGGACCTAAACCTGGACTAAAGTTAGACATGTGATTCATTAATTTCTAAACAAAATCTTCAATATTTTATAATTTCATGTAACTTTTCCTTGGCTTTATGTGATCCTAAAACCTTGCATGTTTTCTGGCTTTTTCACAATATGTCCATGTTTTCATCTTCTACTGGACTCTATGTGGACTACTCTTCATCAATGATACGCGAGCGTTCACACACTGAATTTGCATAAACGTAGCCGGCCAATCAGGGTGAGCCTACCTGAATGCGCGCGCAGGCCGCACAGTATACACCTAGCTACACCTCCTGACTGTCATCCTTTTCTCTTCAGCAAGCCAACAACACCTGAGAAAAGCATTCGAAACAAGTAAAAAGTATCTTACCTCCAGGCAAGCGAATGGAGTCGCGACTGCAGGAAACCCAGGCCTGTCCCTCATGCCCGGCTTAATAGCGGGCGCCGATCCCCACCAGCTCTGTTTCGAGTGCCTGGGACCAGACCACGCCGAAGACGAGCTTGAGGTGGTGGACGTGGGAGACCAGGAGATGGCCGAGGCGACGCCACCAACGTTCACCATCCCAGCCATGAGGGTTATGGATCTGTTTGCTGAGGAGGAAGAAGATGACTTCACCTCATCGGTGTCTAACACTTCCGGGTCCGGAATCCGCGGAAGTCCACCGCACATGTCTGCCCGCCAGGACTTCCCCCTGGTGATGGCCATGGCGGCGGAACGTGTCGGACTACCGCTCCCCCACCACTGCCGCCGAAGCCGGTAAGCCGTTTACGGTCCGGCCCGCCCGACGCAACCGGCTTTCGTCTCGCCCCCGTTGCCAGATATCTGGCAGTGTGTGGAGGCGTTGTGGCAACAGCCACTGAAAGCGAGAGCTCCGGTGGCAGGAAAGGTAGGTATTCTGAGGGTGCAGGGCCGCACGGAGACCTCATATCCCGGCGTGCCCCCCCTCGATGAGAGCCTGGCAACATCTCTGCTCCCAAAGGCAGCAGGCTGGGCGGAGAATTACTGCCCCTCTGCCGCGTGACAGGGCGGCTACAAATAACACGGGTGTGTTGGGCGTCTCGCTGATTGCTCCTCCGCAAGATGCCCCCACCTCACCGGATCAGAGAGATTATTTGGGCCGCAGCATCGGCCAAATTAATATCCTGGTTCACCCGCCGCTGCTTGCAGTGTGATGTTCCTGGCCACAGTGCGATCGCGCCACGTAGCACTTTCCAAAAAAAGACAGTGATGATCTCCTGGAGCCCCCGTGTCTACGGAAGGGCTCTTTGGATCGATTTCCTCGGTCACGTGGATGAGGAGAAGTCGCAGCTTAGCCGTATGCTGCTTCTTGCTCATCCTCAAAGGGGAGAATGCAGCGCCATTGTGAAACACTGTCCCACACTCGAGCCACCCCAGTAAAGTAGACAGCGGGTGGGCGCGCTCACTTGAGTGTAATAAACCGCAGGAAGTGCCGTCTAAGCACTGTGCGCGTTCAGGGACACTATAGCCGGCGTGTTGCTGTCAGAGAACACACCTCACCTGGTATAGTGGCTCCGATTAAATGCATTTCACCGTTAATGTGAAACACAGCGTTAATACGATGGCGCGCGGCCCCGCGAGAGTGGCCGCGGTGGTCCCTCCTCCATTCAGGGGTGTAAGAGGTAAATCTATCATCAACAGAAATTCAGGCCCTGTTGCAAAAACAGGCTGTGTCTCAGAAAGAGAAAGCACACAAACCCCGAAAACTAACGCAACAGCAAAAACGCTGCAAAGTCAAAACACATACAAACCCAAAAACACATACAAAAAAAAAAACATACCGGAAGTGCTCCACCTCCAGGCCTCTAGGGGGCGCGCTACGTGGAACAGATTGATGTCTGACCAGATGGAGAGAACAAACAAGTTATGGAAATCGAAGCCGGAGGAAAGAAAGTTGATTGAAGTGTGGACAAAGTCGATATATAAGAAGTAGTGTTAATTTCGTTGACTAAAACTATGACGAAATATGTTCGTCAGCGACCTTTTTGTCCATGACTAAAAGAGACGATGACGAGACGGCACCGACGGCAGTAAACAATAACTGTAACGAAATCATCATGCAATATCTTCGACGAAAAGTGACGAGACGAAAATGTAGTTTACTAAATAAAACTATGCCAAAATCTCTCTTTACTTTCGTTGACGAAAAATGAGGAGACGAAATATTATCAAAGATAACGTTACATCTCTGATAGTCAGTTTTTCTCCCAGCAGTTCCATTTCCGGTGCTGCGGCTGGGCAGCAGCTGTGTGTCTGTGCTGCGTGCAGCGGTATATTTGAATTACACCGGGCCAGCGGCACACTGTGAACCAGCGACGTGCAGTCAGGGCAGGCAGGGGAGGCAGAGCCACACCTGTCATACTCCAATGTAACAGAAAAAACAACTAAAGAAAAACTAAATAGTAATAATAATAAAATGTCTCCACTGATCTGTGTTGTAAGTGTGATTTCGCTTTCGGGACAATCGCTTTTTATAGTCAAAATCAGCAAATTGGCCGAGCTCCGCTACAACTACATGGGAGCGATGAGGAGTGAGGCAGGGACGAGCTCTGCCTCACGTAAGCCCACAGTAACTGACTGGAGCGCGGGCACTAATGTAGCGGGGCACTTATTTTGTGAGCTTGCTCAAGCCAGGCTCATTTGCTTACTGTGGGGTGAGGTGAGGCACAGATGAGCTCTGCCTCACCTCAGAATGCGTCACCCCACAGAAACTGGCTGGAAAGCGGGCCCTAAGCGCATGCCTGTTACCATCTCACTGTATGTCACCAATGTAATGTTTGTAGATCCCTTTATTACATTTATCCTCGCCATCCATAGTCTCTAAATAACTTATTTCACGTATATATGATATTTAGGCCCGCTCGTCTCATCATACAACGGCAATGAAAAAAGCACCAGGAGAGGCAGCCATAACCTCTGCCGCACTGAAGGGGGCGCACGTGAGCCCACAGGTTCTTGTTGCTACTGTTATTATACGCAGAGACGGTAGACGCAAACAACAAACTAGACTTTTGTTTTGAAACTAGAGGGAGATAAGGAGGACTTTTACAAAAAAGTAATGGAGATTGTTGTCCAGAAGGATTGCATGGACTTCATCTTCAAGTCAAGGTAAGACCACATTTGTAATGAAAATGGGATCTTACTAAGAAGAACAATCCAATATTTAGATTTTCGGTATCCTTTTGTTGAACGGTCTGTTTAAAATGAATCGAAGCATCAGACTAAAAAAAGCTTTTGAAAATAACCGAATATTTCGATTAAGGTCAAAATATAATATTTGTAAATCTGACTCTGAAAGAGTCAGTGCCTCACCAGCCATGAACCTCACCGCACGTCACTGCTGTGAACTGTCAGGAAGACAACTGTAGTCTTCTCCTATTGGCCGGCGTCGACAGGGGCGTGTCCAATGCAAATCCTGTCGGTTTCTGCTGCTGAATTACATCACTCTGATGTCTGTGGTTATTTAAACATTCCCTAATAAACCTCATTCCAGCGTCAATAAATGAGTGTTAAAACTAGGGTGTTTAGTGTACAACATCACGTTATTTCACCTTCAATTCACGGTTTGAAAACGTAGCATTTCGCCACTTGCTAATGCTAACCGGAAATGACGAAATTCACCAGCGGAAAACCGGAAGTCACGTGTGAATCTCCGGTTTTTAGAATAAAACAGATTTAAATTAAATACAGTGTATTTAATTCAAATTACGCCATTTCAACATTGATTTTAATTTCTAACAATCCCTCCTTTCATACCCTTTAAGGTATGAAAATAATACTGAAATCAATGAGTTCTTCATCTGAACTTTGCATAGTACATAACTCATAAAGGGTAGAAAATACAAATAGGAACAATACATATTCATCATAATGCGAAGTTTTTCATTTGTGCATAACTTCTTCTGGTGTAAAGGCCCACTTGTTCTTTCACAAAATATAAGAAGGATAAAACTATCTGAAAATATTACTCTTTATTTAAACAATCCTATCCTCTTCAGTGTTGCACACTCCCTTTTCAACTAATGTCTAGCGCTATTCTATCGGTCTGTTTTTATGTGACTGTTTGTGTCATCCTTTTACTGTGTCTCTGGTGTGATTTAGGAATCTCTGCTGGTTATAGCAGATATAGTTCTCCCCATCCACATTCTTGTTGGTTGTGGGACAGAGGAATAATAATTCAGAACCTGCTGATATCTGAATCTTAATACTCGGCATATGTTACAAACAAAATAAAACATCTTCATGGTGAACTAAATAACATATTTCAATAGCTCGAAATGTCTGATGAGCATCTGTGTTGTTCCTAAATAAAATCCTTGTAATCTTTTTCAAATCTAAATATAACAATGAACTATTCCTGTTTGTGGTAAAGCACACACTAACGTTATGTAATACAATTTCAAAACAACTGAAGTCATGATGCTGTCAGAGTGTGGTTTCCTGAGTGTATCTGTCCTATAAGGTACGTCATTCTCTGCTTGGCTCGTGTGCAGAAATCCCATCAGTTGCACCTGGCAATACTGCTTCTACCTGTCTATTATCAAGCTGAAAAATGAATACAGAATTCCAACATACTGTCATCAAATGTCTTTCTATTATAAAATTCAATGTATATCCCCATAATGACCTAAACAATAAAGTCCATGGCTTTTACTTCTATTTCTTTACCAGGCTACAAGATGTTGTCTAAATTAAATTCTGTGTCATTACATTACTATGTTTTAGCTTAACTGTAATATGTTCTTTCTATATTTCAAACCTCAGTTACTAATCTGTTAAAATATTACAAAATTGTTTCATTATCACAGTCAACTTCTTTGGTATTCCATTCTGGAATTACATCTCTCACAGTAGCCCCTTGGCCACTGCATCTGTGTTACCTGTTCAAAATGCAATCAATATTTAGAAACATGTCAACATTCATCAAACAGTATCTTATCCCCAGATATGGAGCAGGTTCATTCTAAAACTATCATTCAATGCTCAGTTTGAACATCTAGGTTGGGGCGAAGGTTTCTTTCAATCCCTAAAAGAAAAATTTAAATTGTGAATTTGACAGCCATGTTGACGTTATACATTATACACTCTCCCCTTTTTACACATGAACTCATGTGTAATAAAATCCTGAAATGGGGAGGAAAGAAAACTTTCAGTTACATTTTGGTTAGAGACATAGCAATTTTACATCATCATTATTATTATTATCTTTCCACAGTAAACACCTCAGTGAAAATAAGTGTTTCTCTTCATCTTTCAGTCCTAAAAGAAACAGAATCTTCAATTATAGTTTGAGTTTTTCATTTGCAAAACGCCAACTCCTGTGGGAGTAAAATATCATCAAGTAGATTAGAAACGGGTCCCATGTGCGGTTTCCCATTTTTGTGGAATTATAGGAAACCTCTCGTTTCCCTTGGAGCTCCAAAATAATATGTTAGTCCAAAACCATGCTTGGTTAGTTATTGTTTTAGAATCATGCAGTTACACTGATCACATGCCGGCATTCATTCACACTCATACCGTCTGGTTGTCAAGTCAGTGTGGTCAGGTACACCCCAGAGTCAGTCATTGACAGTGCTTTTGTCACACTGTCAGTCAGGGTCAAAGGTCATTTGGTCTGTGTCGTGCTCTGCAGAGTCTTTACAGAGGTAATTCAGCATAGGCGGGTACCCTTTATCTACAAAAATATGTCATATGCGGAGCGCCATTCCTTATTCATTCACGATTTCAACTATGATTTTCAAGATGGTTCTAACTTTTCATTGGGACTTCTGCCTCCCACCTTTCTTGAAATTTGGTACAAAATTCACTTCCTTATAGTACTACTACTGCAGTTTATTTACACCTAATTAGTATTAAAATGTCTAAAAATCTATTTCAGAAACGTATGTACATGTGGCTATTATCTTGAGTCAAAACATTATTAGGATCTGTGTAGCTCTGCATTTCATAACTCCTTATAATCACTTAAACCCCTTTTCTGGTCTACTTAAAAAACAATGTTAATCCCCTTAGCAGTGTGTGGAACCTTGGGTGTTCGAACATGCAGCAATTACTCCCTCCTTCATCAAGGATTTAAAACAGAAGTCATTTCATATTTCCATCTTAAAGCCCTCCTATGGTGATAACTATGCCACAATGGTGAAATCAATACTTTAGATTGGAATACTATATTTGGCTTGGTCCTAGCTCTCCCTTTAACCTGTTGCACCGCCCCCCCCCCCGGTACCGGGCGGATAAACGCGTCATTTGCAGGAAACAACGTCTAAGGAATCTTAATATTTAATAAACTATGAATGTTTTATATCCATGTAACGGGAAGATACTCAGCTAACATATCTTTTTAATTTTTTTTTCCAAAAAAAACCCACAATGCTAACACTCAGCCTCTGAATTATCCACGAGCGAAAAATTTAACCTAAAACGGCACCTAAACTCACAATAACTCCCTTATTACTTATCCTAGATGCACAGCCAACCCTCGTTTTGCATCTCCTGGAGACACAGAATCTGTGTAAAAAACCTCAACACTCAGTGATAAACATTTGCGACGCTATAAACGAAAGCGTACATCATAACATGTGGAGCTAGGTAGCTAGAAACGCTAACATGGCTTACCTTGGTCAAAACTGGTCTTCAATGGCATTAAAACGATAAAAAAACGATGCTGCAGTTAATCCATAGGTTAATCCAATGTGTCTGTGTCCTCTTTGAAATGATTTCTGATAATCCATAAGCAATAAAACTGCTTTTTCGTTTCCAAATGTCAGAGCGAGAGATCGGTCCACTCACCACACACCATCCAAATCGACCAAGGGGGCCAGAGATATGGAAAAAAAAACATTTTCACCCAAATCACCTCAGAGGTGGGGTGGTTTTGGCTAAACCTCTCTAAAAAGGTCAAATGTCACTTGTTTTGCATCAATCTTGATACAGGGTACTTATTATATGTTGTACTTTGGATTCCTAAAGCTTTTAGTCTACTAACCCCTCATCTAAGGGTAGTTTTCATATCTGTAAAAAATAATTTTTGGACGGACACTATAATTTACAGTTTTTACTATGTAAAATCTGAATTTTCTTTAAAATAAAAAACATCTATATTGATTCTGACACTTCTACATCCAACTCACAGATGTAACCTTGCATTGATAAAATAAATTATTCATATAACCCTTTTAGAAGTTAAGTTGTAGTCATTTGTTTTGGGCCTGAAACATGAAAAACAGGCTTGGTGCTTAACAGGTTAACATTATCCATACAAATAAAGATTTGTCTGAACTTATAAAGTGGTTCCTAAAACTATCCCTTTAATCTGTAGATCAATATTGTAACAAATTAAATGACCACTTTATTCACACATGAATAAGAATCTCTTAACGAACAATTTGTTAACATGATGAAAAGATTGAAGAATATAGTTCTACTCTGTACTCCAAAACACCCACTGCTTAAAGTGTAGTGAATGTTTCCATCATGTCTCCCCCTTTATCCCTCAGTGTGTTTTAGGATGATTCTCATTTTACTTTAATAGTTTCCTCTTTACTACAATTTTAATTTACCAATTGATTAATTCATGATTAATAAATCTTTTTGTCTTTACGTATGTATCAAGTCAATTCAAGTTCTTTAAATGTGGTCACTTTTATGTGCGTTTTGTGAATAAGTGTGTTTATGTGTAAACTCACTCATTCCCGTTTTCCTTTTCTCCTGCTCTGGTTTTCTCAAGCCGTGACCCCGACCTCCTCACTTCTAATCGACCATGCCAACTCCTCTGATTCTGTCTTCTCTTCAGTCCATCAGCTCTTGAATCCATCCACTGTAACTCTTTTAGGCAGCCTTTGGCCCAGTTACATCTGCAGCCCACATCATGCCACTGTTCTTGTACTGCTTTGCATTTCATCTCCTCCTTTAGTCTCGCTACTGTTTTATGGAGGGCGGATTCTGCTCTCATGTCCCACACTTTGCTCTTGGAACTTCATGTCCTGTCTGAGGGACTGATGAGAGTATCTCTCTGTATGTCAGCATGCCGTTTGGTTCTGGATGCCACAGGTGGAGATAGTTCTGGCTGCAGTTCTGGATGCAGCCTTGTTATTGTTGTCGTTTCAGCTCTGGTTCTCTGTCTGTTCGATGGAGAAGGAGGAGTCTCCTGTTGGGTTAGGTATCTTGTCTGCTTGGAGGGTCGGGGTCGTAGCCTTTCTGAAGCAGAGGGGGAGTCCAGGTCTCGGGACGCATTACCTAGGAAGTCTAGCACACTGAGGTCATAGAAATTCAACCCTTTCCACTCTGTCTTTTTCTAATCATACTATCTGTCTTAGTTGTTTGAATGCCATCTAAACAATACAATTAGTGTCTACTAATGATATTACAAAACTCCTTCTAAAAAGTATTTCATCCATTGCTACATATTCACCCATCATAAGTCTTTCAGGAAACCATTTTCTCCTATAAATTGAAATACTTACATGTTTCAAGCATCACATATTCCACACACTACGAAAGAACATCTCCATACCTTCTCCAATATTCTAAATCCCACTGTTACTTAGAACAATAGTAAACCTGCAGAGGACACTAATCAGATCACAGTAATGTAAATTGACTCAAGTGTAAGCCCATGTCTACTTTCTATTATACTTATTACTTTTGGTGAACATTTATTTATATTATCTAAATTCCTTGTCTATGGCATGCAAATAGTTTGAGTGTAAAAATGTGTTTTTTCTCTATGTATTTACACTCAACAGATTTGTAAGTTTGCTCATATCCTGGTGGTGCCTTTCCTTAAAAATGTTCAATTACTTATTGTTTTGCACCAGTTTTTTCAAAACCAGTTCTAACTGCCGTGCCGTTTCTGGAAATGTGGCGATACGGCTACACAATTTGTAAGAAGGTGCCAACATGTTCCTTGTTTAACTCTGATCCGGAGTGCATCTGCAGTGCGTTCTACAACTTCCCATGGTCCACTCCATACAGCTTGCAACGACTTCATCTTGTGGAGTCTTACATTTACCCAATCACCTGGTCCAACAGAAATATTCATCATGGACCTGGCATATGCTTCCGCCTCAATTTTTTTAATATCCGACACTGGTTCTCCTATGTATTGTGAGGTGCTCGATTGTGGTGGATATTGCTGAGTGGGGCAATCTCTGGCCAAATGTCTACAATCTCCACATATGAAGCAGCCATCATCCCTTCTTCCTCTTGATCGTTGCTTTCCTCTCCATTGTCCCTTTTGTTGATGCTGTATGGGAGGGTATACCTGTGCTTGCGGCTGTACTTGGGTAGGAGGATACGCAGGTGTTTGCTGTTGAAGATACTGTGTGGGACATTCATTGGACCAATGTGACGTCTGACCACATGTGTAGCAGCCACCATTCTGGAAACCTCTACCTCTGAAACTTCCTCCTCCGCTTTGTTGGTTCTGCATTTGATTAGCTTCGGCATCTTTTTTAGCTACTTGTATCTTCAAAAGTCTTAGTTTTAGTGCTTTCATCACTTCGTCATGTTCCCTCTGTGTTGCCTGGTATTTCATATTGTGGTGAATGAGATGTTGTCTCCATTCTTCAATGGGTTTAGCGTCTAATCCCACCTCGGCTTCCAGGCATGCCTGCACTGATTGGGGAAGGGCTTTAATGACCGCGTTCTTCCACAACATTACGACAGCCGGAGAAACGTCATGTCGTTCTCCAGTGCAGTCCTCCCACATTCCTTCACAGCTCTTCATGAAGGTATGCATGTCCTCCCCCGGTTCTTTTGTCAGGCTGTTGAGGGCATGTAAACTGCGTGTTGTCGGGTAGATGTGACGAATAGCAGCCCAATAGCTCGACCTGATATTGTTGAATTAAGTGTCATCTGGAGAGTTAGTGCATTGGGCCTTGAAATCTACTGCTCTTTCCTCTAGTCTTCCTTCCCTCCGTCTAAGCAGTGCCCTCATGTTCCCAAGCACAGGTGGTCTTGGACAGTGTACTTCTCCAGATCTTTCACCCACTTCTGACCTCCTTGGTGAGTGGAGGTAGCTTTGCCACTAATGATTCCATGTCCCTGTGAGTCCATGGTTGGTATTCAAATCCTCCTCTCTCAGCCGCTATCAATGGCATGGAGGTATGTGCACTGGTCTTGGTTCTGCCAGCTTTGGGGCATGTCCCAGGGTATTGTTGCTTGTTTTCGTCGCTACTATTGTTCTCTGAGGGAGATGCAAAACTGCGTCGTTGCTGTGACTGTTCTTGGTATGGTGAGTGTCTACTGGTTACAAACTGTGTACTGCCGTCGTCATCTTCATCTCCCTGTCCTTTGGAATAGTCTTTGTCAGGAGAGTAATTTGTTCGGCGTGTTGTTTGAGATTCTCCCCATTTTTGAGTCATTTGTTGTTTTCTTTCTTCCTTTTCTCTGTCTTGACTGTGTTTGTTTTGTCTTTCTGCCATAATTTCTTGGAATCTTTCATCTTCTTGTCGTCTTTGCACCTGACGTTCTTGGTAATCATCTTCTGTCCTTTTTCTTTCTGCGGAATGTGTTGTTTCAGGAGAGCAACCAGTTCGGTAATTTTTCTCTTCTTGCTCTTTTTCCCATATTTTCCTTTCTTCTTGTTCTTGTCTTTGTCTTTCTTCCTCTCTTCTTTTGAGTTCTTCCATTCCTCTGCCGAGTTCTGCTTCCATTCCTCTGCCGAGTTCTGCTTCCATTCCTCTGCCGAGTTCTGCTTCCATTCTTCTGCTGAGTTCTGCTATTCCTCTGCCGAGTTCTGCTTCCATTCTTCTGCTGAGTTCTGCTTCCAGTCTTCTGCCAAGTTCTTCCATTCTTCTGATGAGCTCCTCTTCCAGCTGGAATGACATGGGTGTTTGTAACCCATGTGATCTGTCTTGCTGAACTTGGTATTCTCTAGTCATGTCTTTCAACTTAATCATTTCAGCTTTTCTATGGGCTTCCGTTGGTCCAGGTTGATCATCTGCTGGAATCAATCCTTTCGTTTGCCACTGTGTCAACAATTCCTGTAGTTGTTTCCATATCTTCTGTCTATCACTTGGATTTGTTGTAGCATCTGATCTGATGTTTACCCTTCCCTTGATATCTGCAGTTGAGCCTGGCACTGCGAGTGCTCTTAACTTGGTGTCTTTTGGCGACATGTTTCTTAACCTGTTAAGCCCTGAGCCTGTTTTTCAGCTTTCAGGCTCGAAAATGCCACTAACACAACAAAGACTATATCTTCACTTCTAAAAGGGGTAAATTAATAATCTTTTTCTCAAAGCAAGGTTACATCTGTGAGTTGGATGAAGAAGTGTCAGAAATCAATATAGATGTTTTTATTTTAAAATAAATTCATATGGAACATAGTAAAAACATGTAAATTCTATCTCCGCCTAAAAAAAAAACATTACAGATAGTGAAAACCACCCTTGGAAGATGGGTTAGTAGACTAAAAGCTTTAGGAATCCAAAGTACAACATATAATAAGTACCCTGTATCAAGATTGATGCAAAACAAGATAAATTTGACCTTTTTAGAGAGATTTAGAA
Source organism: Trematomus loennbergii (assembly GCA_012861695.1). Lineage (NCBI taxonomy): Eukaryota > Metazoa > Chordata > Actinopteri > Perciformes > Nototheniidae > Trematomus > Trematomus loennbergii. Next base: position 190,950 of record JAAOOA010000609.1, on the reverse strand, counting down.
AAGGGTGGAGGTGTTCCAAATTCCAACATTTCAGAAGCAAGCTGCTCCCTGAAAGTCTTCTGTGTGTATGGCTTTGTCCTGCTGGGGTCACTCGTCATCTTGTGCAGCTCCTTGTGGAGAATGAAGCTGTTCACCACGGCAATGTCCACAAAATGGTAAAAAAAAGTCTTGTACCATTTCATAGTTTTGTGGAGAACGCTGTAGTACCCGATCAAAGCGTCAGACACATCCACGCCACCCATGCTTCGGTTGTAGTCCAACACAGCGTCAGGAACGGGAACAGTCTTAGTCTGCCACACACCAGCCTGTTTCACTTTCCGCTGGACCGTCTGACCGCTGAAGGCCTCGTGCACTGTGGAGCACATGGTCACTTCACGGCTGTCCATCCACTTTATGAACAGGAGTTTGCCTTCCCTTATCCACCGCAGTTCTCCCCTTTCAGCCTTCTTTGGTAGGCCATTCAACACCGTCTGTGGGAAACCAACTCGATTCTTTCGAATGGTCCCACAACAGCCAATGTTTCTTGTGGCCAAATCCCCAAAGAGGGCAGGGCTAGTGTAGAAATTGTCCACAAAGAGTGTGTAGCCCGCACCGAGCAGAGGGAGGGGCAGGAGGTCGGTCACGGAGGTGTAGCTGAGTCCCTGGCCTGAGAGGAACGTACTCTTCCCTGTGTACACATTGAAGTTCCATGTGTATGCCGTGGAGGAATCCGCCAGCACAAACAGTTTGTATCCCCACTTAGTTGGTTTATCCTTCATGTACTGCTTCATGCTGATGCGGGCCTTTGAGGCGACCATCCTCTCATATATTGAAATGTTTTGATGGGGCTGGAAATGTGCTTTGCAGGCAGTGACGATGTCCGTGTACAGGGGCTTTATCTTGAAAAGTCTGTCGTACTCAGCGGTGTTCCTTTTGCGATCGTTTTCCTCGTCTTCTTCAGGGTTGCTCAGGTGCAGTGACCACATGATGGCTCCGAAGCGGCCCGGGATATCGAATCACCTGGGAATTTGAAGTTATATGGCCATTTCTTCCTCCAGTAGTCCGATCGGTTGGGAACGGTGACGAGGCCTGAGAAAATGATAATGGACAGGAAAACATAGAAATCCCTCACAGTCAGCATTTTCCAAACATGCTTCTTTCCAGCCTGCAGTCTTTTCAGGGCGTTGGCGTTCGTGTTGGCAATGATTGTATGAACCACTGAAGCGCTAAAAAAAAGTCTGAAAATGGAGAGGGGAGACCATGCTACAGTGGGGTCGAGCGCTGGGCCTGGGACCCTGGCTGGTGTGAAATTCAGTGGCTCTGGTGTTTGGTCATTCTCCTCTCTGTTGTGCCACCCGAGTTCTTCTTCTGTCGTTCTGGAAGAGGAAGAACCTCGGCCACGCTTCCTGCGTTTTACACATTTATCTGATGCTTTTCCTTTTCCTGGCTGAGGAGCGGGAGCCCCACCTCGGCCACGCTTCCTTTGGTTTACAGATGCATCTGACGCTGCAGAAAGCTGGTAGAAACCAGACGATGGTAGCTTTGGAAGTGAGTGCTTTTTGGATGCAGGCTGAGTGGCCAATACTGGTGCAGATCTCTTTCTAGAAGTTGAGGAATGTGAGGGTGTGGGCTGGGTGAAAGTAGGCAGTGGTGAAGCCATTTCATCCTCATCTCCATCACTATGAAAAGAAATGTGGAAAAACAAAGCCATTAGATTAATTCCTGTAATTCCTGTTTCCATGGCAGTAAACATGCCATTTTGAGTGTGTGAATGCAACACATTTAGTGACTATAGAGCCATTTCATCCTCATCTCCATCACTTTGAAAAGAAATGTGGAAAAACAAAGCCATTAGATTAATTCCTGTTTCCTTGGCAGTAAACATGCCATTTTGAGTGTGTGAGAAGTGTATAGAGCCATTTCATCCTCATCTCAACACTGGCCAACCCTGTCTCCTAAAAATGATGTTCCCACAGAACTAAACTCCAACTAAATACGTTTATTTTCTACATATTTTTGCCATTTATTGTCTTGCTTATAATAATGATAATAGTCATTTATAAATACCATTTTAGAGCACACATTTGAAATCGACGATCGGCTCGATATATGGTTAAATTAAAATCAGTAGGCGAGGCTGTAATTTCGCCAGCTGTTACTCTCATGAGCAAGGCAGAAAATAATAGTTTTATTATAGCGCTGTATTATTATTTATTAACTATATGAATAATTGTACACCAAATAACTAAGTACAGGGTTCTTACACCTTTTCCAAAGTCAAATTCAAGCACTTTTCAAGCATTTTCAAGGTGCATTTTCAAGCTTTTCAAGCATCTTACAGCTGTTGTAAATTACATATTTATATACACATACTTATACTCAAATGATTATTTCCATACCTCACATTAAATCAGAGGTTATTTATGCTATAAACAACCAAATGTGTGTTTCATAATAGCATTCTACATGAGGATGAAAAATTAAAGAAAAGAAAACTAAGTTTAATATTTCAAAATGAGTGACCCATCTGTACGTAGACTGGGCATCCCATATAACCTGGCTGAGCCAATACAAAACAATCAGCCAAATAACTTTTCAATACATTATTGATTACTATTTTTGAGGTACTTTTAGGTTGGCAGTAAACATAAGTCAGAGGTAAATGGTGTACTTTTACTCCACTACATGTATTTAATCCCTTTAGTTACTTGACAGATGTGGATGAATGATGTGAAATATAATCAAGTGTTAAATCAGACTTTAGTTCCACCTGGAGTAAATTCACAAGCTACCCTGCAGTATACAAAGTCATTCAAACTAGCTGCACCTTTACCTGCTTTGATAACACTTTAATGATCAATCATTATAAAACATAGCATATATATTATTCTGAAATGGACCAATCTGCACAATGACTACTTTTACTGTAGCTACTTTAACTATATTTTCACGAAATAAATGTAATCTATTGATTCGTGTTCACCAACACGATGTTCCCCTTTTTTTCGTGTCACACAGAACGATTTTAAAAGCAATGTATTTCTATTGGTAGTGTGTTTCGTGCCTGCGTCTTTTTGTCCGGTCGGGTCTTGGAAGACCAGAAGCTGTGGGGTTCATAAAAACACAATTATTGTTTTTATTTTAAATCGTATAATGTCGGGCTTTTTTTGCCATCTGTGAGGAAAATAAATGGGGCTCAGAGCCTCAGAATACTGAAATATGTAGGCCTATATATTTTTATTTTTAGTAGTAGTAGTTATTATTTGTGACCCGCTCTATCGAAATCAGTCAAAAGTCGCAACGGCTCATTTAAAAAATAAACATGGATTTGTGTAAAAAAACTAGTTTTTCAGGGTTCGGGTGTTTTGTTTGATTTTAAATAAACAAAGTCTTGGCTTTCAGAATATGAAACTGTTATTGCCAAAATCTCATGATAAATACATTTTTGAAGCTTGCAAAGGGAAGAAGAGGCACCTCTCAACTCGCACCCTGCTCTTCCGCAGCGCCGCTCCCCCTCCCTCGGCTGAAATTATGAAGTAAAGGCGTATAGTAATCATAGATAACACGACAGGGTCCGGGACAGTTTGTTTTCATCTGTTTTCAAATAAACAAAGGCTTTCAGAATATTAAACTTGTTTCCGCAAATTCAGATGATAAATACAACTTTGAAGCTTGTAACGGCATAATTACAAGCGGAGAACGGAGTAACTTAACGTCACAGCAGGCATAACAACAGCCGGTGTTTCTTGTCAGTGTTTCCCCGGTACACAAACACAATACACACAAACGCAAAAATACACACACTCGCGAGCTTCCCCAGACCAGTAATACAAACGAAAATGTGTCTTTGGGTCAATGTGACTGATTTCGATAGAGCAAGTGTTGGAGCAGAACACCTATTGTGGTGGCTGATAGCCACCCCCTCTGCTACGCGCCGTTCGTTGGATGAGGCTGAAATCTCTATTAAAATAAAGAAAGGAATTGAAAACACCGGAATCAAAAGTTAAAACAATTATCTGAGTTTACTTCTGGTAGGAAACCAAACACATATACAAGTTATGCAGAGTACTCCGGACTTCAGGTTTGTGATGCGATGCGGACACAGATGTCGGGACCAACCAACTCACCAAACCAGAAGCATTTTTACATACAAAAACATCAGTATTCATATCCTTATTTTGGGGCGGAGATGTGTTTACTTTTCCCCTCCCCTTTTATTCCAAAGCGAATGAGAGAGTCCGTGAGGAGGAGCTGTCTAGCTGCTCACCTCCCCCAAGTGTTTTTACTGGCTGGATTCACTTCTGGTCGGGTTCAATAGTTCTGACCAGAACGTCAAATTCCTAAGTTTCACAAGGTCAAAAGTCAACCCTTATCTCCGTCCCAATCTTAACTCCATTCCTTTTCCATGAGAGTTTTTCACATAAACTATCCTTTTTCAGACATTTAAACCTTTCTGCACATATTTAAGGAGGTCTTTAACGACTTTAAAAACAACATCTGTTGTGGAGGGTGAAAAGGAGCGGTGTAATGATGTCTTTAATGACCTTAAAACCAACATCTGTTTTTAGGGGTGAAAAGGCCAATGTGTGTGTGTGAAACAGAATCTCTGGGTCAGTGAGTTTGAAAGTAAGAATATAATTTCTATATATGATTACCCAAAACCGTTGTGATTACCTATAACAGTTGTGATTACTTGAAACAGTTCAAACAATACATGTTCACTCAAATACAATTCAAAATAATACATGTTTACTTCAATACAGTGTAGAATCATATCTTTTTACTTCACAAGTCACATTGGTTTAGGCAAGAAACATACTACCAGTAGAAATACATTGCATTTAAAATCGCTCTGTGTCGAATCAATAGATTATATTTTGTGACTATAACACGAAATGCCGTGAGACTGGGTTGAATTACAACAGTGAGTGCTTCATCCTCTGAACACCACAGGATAGAGACTGTAACGCACATATTAACGTAGGTACGCTCCTCTGAAATGATTGTCCCCTGCAATTATTATTATCCCTGATCGAGTTCGCTATTCAGCTTGCTAACGTTAGCTTTAACAAACGTAACATACAACGTTAGCCTAATCTAAAATGCTCTACTACGGCGTACCTTTCATGTGGCTCGTCAGCGCACTCTCGCATCGTTATTTTTTGCAAACTTTGCAGGAGGCTACTCGTGGGATTGACCCTCGTCTTAGCCATGGCTTGTATTTGTCTTCTGCTAGCCAGCGCTCATTGTAACTGCAACCTCCTGGCATACTGTCATCTATCACTCTCATCAGAATGTCCAGGTCACACGTAACAAAAACACTTGCAGGTCACGCGCATTGCGCGGGAAGGCCGGAGTGGAGCTGTTTTATGTAAAAGCGAAGCAATTAAGGCGCTCAGACTTCTTTATTTTCTTTTAATCTAAAAAGCGAAGTAAAGCATTTACAATTTCAAGCACCATTCCCAAAATTCAAGCACTTTTCAAACCTTGAAAACACCTTGTACAATTTCAAGCATTTTCAAGGATTTACAGCACCCGTACGCACCCTGTAAGTAATAGATAAAAACAGAGAGATTACATACCTTTCCCGTGGTGGAATTTCATCATCAGAGTCACAACGCTCCGGGTTCCGTTCTGGTTGCAGGAGATCCTCGTCGTCTGACTCAGAATCAACAGGTAACATATCTGCATCGCTGTCAGCATTAGTCACCATTTCCATTGCCTGTAAAGTCGTAAGCATCTCTTTCCTGCAAGCCATTATTACAAGTATAGCAAGTATAGCAAAAGTCCTAAACGCCAATCTTGTAGTCTGCTCCATTAGCTGTCCGCTCTGCGCTCTGGGTGCTGCTGCAATTCCTCTTGTTTACGTACTAAACACTGCGTAGAGTGTGGTGCGTAATGTGTGTGCCGCTGGCATTCACAATTTATACTTTACGCAGGACCATATCTATGAAACCCATTGGTCGATTTGAGTGATTTACACCTTTTTCTTAACCATTAGATCCAATAGAATCCGATGGGCAGTTCCAAAATCCACGTAAACATTACCATTGCGGACGTAATAGAGAAGCAAACGAAGCACATCTGAAAGTACAAGCCTTGACTGCAAAACTTTATACCCAGTTTATTGCCATAAATATGATGATGTATTATCAGTAAAAAATTCTACGTGACACAGACACATTGGATTAACCTTGAGCGGCGTTTTTATTCCGTTGAACACAACTTTTGATCACAAATCAAAAAGGTAAGATGTAATTATTGTAATATTTTTGAAACCGGATGTTGTTTACTTTCTCTTTTCTGGCTGAAAGCTCCGCAAATTCGGGGTCGTACAGTGATGACATTACATGTATGGAATATGTGGAGTCTCAGCTTTAATCGGATATCTTGTTTGTGCAGTTACGATAAGTAATAAGGGCATTTTGAGAGTGAGTGCTGGCAAAAACTCCGTTAGCATTAGTTAGCATTTTTTCGCAAAATGCTAATTCAAAGGCTTGGTATTACTCTTGTGTTTCTTTTAGCTAAAAATGGTTCATATCTTCAGTTAGCTGAGATTATTACCGTTAATCTGGTGCTACACATTATAGTTTCTCTAAAAAAAAAAAAGTGGGAGGGGTCCAATGGGGGGACCGCCGGGCTTAAGAGGTTAAGTACTTGGATAATATTATTAAGTTATCAAAATGAATTACTAATCCTCTGAATAGTACCTTTGTATTCTTTATAAAGATATCCTATGTCATCTGAACTTAACTTTAAAATCTGGTAATATTATTATTTCTTTTTTATGTAAAAAACAGAAATTGGAAAACGAAATCAAAATTTTGAAATTATGGAAATTAAATAAAAAATGAACAGTGTATGGTTTTGCCTTTGAAATATGAAAAATAGGAATGTGGTGAAAATCCAAATAAACTGTGTACAGTGCAGAGGTGGGGACTCGAGTCACATGACTTGACTCGAGTCAGACTCGAGTCGCATATTTTTTTACTTGAGACTTGCTTGACTAACATTGATAAAAGACTTGACTTGACTTTGACTTGGTATTCATTGAGACTTGAGACTTGACTTAAGCTTGAGACAGATGACTTGAAAGGACTTGACTGTTTAAAATTAAATATTTGCGTTTGTTTTTTTCGTGAGATATTACGTTTAGTTTTTTTCGAAAAACGTGATTGGGTGATTATAGCGCCGTGCGCGCAAACCTGGCAACCCACTAGACGGCAGGAGTGTCAGTTAACATGGCAGCGGCTAGCGTTACTCCAAAATAGTGAAGTTTGGATTCAAGGATTGTGTTGTCGATGACGCTAATAAGAAGAGAACAGCGGTATGCAGGGTCTGCAGCATAAAGATCAGTGACACGACCACCAAAACATCCAACTTCATTCGTCACTACAAAAAAACCACAGAGAAAGGTGCGTGAATGTGTTGTGTTAGCTAGAAAGCTAACGTTAAGTTTAAGCTACGTTAGACTTGGTTTCAAATCGATTAAGCATTGCAAAGAGAAGACAAAACAGTAAATGAACACTAGAACCTCCAAGGGATTCATTTGTACTAACCCTGATACTGACGGGCTGTCAGGAGAGGGAGAGAGAGAGAGAGAGGGAAAGAGATGCCTCGTTTATTTCCCCTGTGTTATTATCAGAAGTTACTGTAAACTGTTGAATAATGTAGTTCATCTACTTTTAGTAGTTTGTTTAAATGTTTTAATTATGTTGTTTTGTTTGTAGAAGTGCATCATTCCTTGATTTATTGTAAAATGAATCTGAACTTTTTGATCTGTTATGAAAACTGAAGCAATTTCTAAATTAACCCAATGAAGTGAGTTTTAAATCGTCCTACTTAGTTTATAAGGAAATTATGAAGAGGAACAAAATTAAATGATTTGAAAATGATATCTAGTAGGTGCTGACGCTGTTGGCGGTTCTAGTGTTAACAGAAATTTAAATTAAATATGTGTAATGGCAAATGCCATATATCATTTTCTTACCTGAAATTCTGCCTTTTTGAACAGACTTTGTGATTGAGTCCTAGCTATATTGTCTGCAGTTCTAGGGTTAATATGAATCTAATATGATTGTCATCGGTCTAAATTAGATTTCAAATGATTAACTGTGTATGTAATGAAGATCATAGTGTGGGTTAAATCCATTTTTATAACCACTGTCTTTTAACTGATTTAAATGCGGAAACTGGGCTTATTCATCAGAATTTCGTATGACTTGACTTGACTTGACTGACTTGCTTGACTCTCACCACAGTGACTTGGGACTTGCTTGATACTTGTAGGTCAAGACTTGAGACTTGCTCATGACTTGCACATGTAGGATTACTCCCACCTCTGGTACAGTGTATACTCAAGTTTATGAAATTATGCAAATGTCATAAAATGTGTTAACTACAATACTTCAATTCAAAGAAACCACATGTAATCTTTATCTGTGTGTGGTGAAGAATGTATTAACTGTAATACTTATTATGTCCGCTAGGGGAGCTGTTTTATTTTTAACTCCTTTCAAATGTATCAACTAGTACTTCCGGTTCATAAACCTACTTCCGGTTTATTTTCCCAAATAATAAAGTTAAAATTACTTTCTTTGAAAAGCATGAAAAACTAAAACAACTTAATCTACTCTCAATGTTCACCTACAGATGGAGCGTCTTATTTTGGACAGTTTGAAACGCGAGGGTCGTGATTGGTCCGTGATTGGTCCGTGATCGGCCCGTGATCGGCCCGTGATGAAGAGCCGGCCCCCAGTCTGACTTGATACCGCCCCCGTGATAAATAAATGTAATTATTGTGAAGCCAGCTGCAATGGATCATTGATCCACCAGGGGGTGCAGTGGGGTTCCACACTGGAGCTCATGTGAAATCAACTTCGATACAGTAAACTGGATGTTGTGGTGCCGAGAGACGGGAGTCGGAGGGGGTATCAAAAGTACAAGCTAAACTTTTATTCAGCATCTGAACACACATGTAAACAACTTCATGCCCGGGAAGCGAAGACCGGCGGAAACAGCTGGTCTGGTTCACTAAAATGTCCGTGCGGAACAATACCCCAACCCATAGATCCGTGGGTGAATAATGTCAATCACCACAATGTACAGTATGTCTGGTACTAATGTATAGCGGATCTTGTTAAGATCCATATGTCACGGATAGGATCATAGTCTGTGCTAAATAAGACATGTAATCATTTACAAAACATCACCATGTTGTTATTTAACAAAATAATGTTGTTTAGTCGAAAAAAACGAACGAGAGGAAATGCAGCCGGCTCTCGATTTTAATCCTAATTTAATCTTCACCACGATCATTTATGTTTATGTTCGCCGAATTGACATGAAATCACTGACAAATATGAATATACTGTATTCAACTTCATTAAAATGTTAATAACGTGCCTAAACTCAGTAATTCACTAAACATATTTATATTTTAATGGAGCCTTGTCAGGCGGAGGGATCTTGATCCCTGGGTGTTATTTTTCCCCATAATGACCAAGTCGCTGCAAATTATCCCGCTTATTACATGGCCACATTCTCAACAAAGTAACGACATGACTCCCAATATTAATTGAAATGCCTTTATGGATTTAGAAAATGTTTTTATTGATTTAAAGAATAGTTGTATGTATTGATTTAAATTGACATGCATCCGCCAAGAAAAATAGTCCATTGCTACCTTTTTTTAAACAGTCAGAATGAAACGGCAGCTCTCAGCTGTGTTTTACACACCTAATGGCCCATCACCCACAGCTCTCTCCCCCCTGATCTTTCTTTTCCAACAGTTAAGTTAACTGTAGGTTACTCTGAGTGACAAGCTTACAGTTAGTGAAGTAACACTTTTTTTTTGTGAGTCACGACCTGAGGCCTGGGGGGTATACTACGAATCTAGTTCAACATATCCTGGATATGTTTTGAGTTATCCGGTTGACTAAATCTAAAAAAAAAACGCTCTCGCTAAACGGTCCTACGACGCTGGCTATCAACTTGATCGCTCAAGCCAGCCGTGTCCTATCTAGTTAGGTGCGCGTTCACATAAAAGGGGTTGTATTTGGAGTGTTCGACCAATCACAAACATGGACAAGCCGTGTACTGACAGCGCAGCGCGTCATATATTTCCTGAATAAAAGTCAACTAATATTAGACAAATATGAAGACGTTAAACTTTAAACATCCATGACTTAAACACTTTATCCAGGATAAAAGCCACATAGTTGCAGCTGCAAGGTGAATACTGCTGGTAAAAGTACGTTCATTAACAGTTTTATGATATCACTGCTGCCCCGTCTAAGACACGAGTGGATCTGACTTTAATTACATTTGACTCGAGTGTTTCGTCAACTTAATGTGTTGCTTAAAATAATACTTCTGCATACAGTATGCGACACTGTGAGTGTTGCACGCCAGATACGGCTCAAGAAGCTGACTCAGATAAGGAAATATATGATACATTATGATGTGATATGAATGATAATGGGACACATCGCCGTCTGCACTCACAGTGCCGCGGACTGTAGGCTACGTAATGTTACTTTGATCCGGTTACTTATGTTGTGGCAAATATTTAAGTAAGCTTTCTTAACGCTAATGTTATAATAGTCAGATTGCTCTGAAGATGGGAGGGGATATTCTATTAATTTTCACGCTCACACAGTCGGTGATTTTGATCTTTCCTGCAACGGCAGTTTAAACTGTATTTCCTTTCTCCTCCTGTCATATGAATTGATCGCTTTAAACTCCGCACACTGAGCTCTGATTGGTCAGCAGGCAGTGCTTTTATCAGCAGGCAGTGCTTTCATGTGAACGCGCACCTAACTAGATAGGACACGGCTGGCTTGAGCGATCCACTTGATAACCAGCGTCGTAGTACAGTTTAGCCAGAGCGCGTATGTTTTGGATTGGGCCAACGGCTAACTCAAACATATCCAGGTTAGGAAAATCCGGCTTCGTAGTACAGGCCTCTGGCTGTTTCATTCTAACATAACGCTCCAAATATGACTGTTTCCACTCGGACTTCAATACAGCAACACCATTGTTTGGTTTCCATGGTAGCGTGTCTCTTTAGTAGCGTGCACTCCTTTCCTGTAAATTACTAAATTAGTTTTTAACTGAAATGATCAAATGAAGTCAAAATGTCACAGTGTTTGCAAACATTGACCATACCGTTCACCAGCCCCCACCCCCCTATGTTGAGTAGGCTATACTCTTTGTTTAAAACGAATTGGCCATCGGAATGTGTGTGTCCCAACCCCCCCTGTGATATCTCTTCTCCAGCAGTCGCAGTCGCAGTTCCTGTCGCGCATTGCCGGTATGAAAGGGTCTGTGCCGGAAATATCAAGATAACACAGCAGGGTCCGTTACAGTTTGTTTTCATCTGATTTCAAATAAACAAAGTCTTGGCTTTCAGAATATTAAACTTGTTTCGGCAAATTTAGATGATAAATACAACTATGAAGCTTGTAACGGCATAATTACTTAAGCGGAGAACGGAGTAATTTAACGTTACAGCAGGCATAACAACAGCCGGTGTTTATTTTATTATTATATATAGTCGTTATTCATTTGTTTTAAAGCTCAATAAGGAAGATTTAAACTTTCACACACAGCTTTTTCCAGCGGTATCCATAAATCTCTTAATTTTGACCTCAAAGTGCACCAGATTGATGCATTTAACTTCAATATAAAGAAAAACATCTTCTGTTGTAACAACAATAACATTATAAATAGTAACATAGCTGAACATGACTGAGGCTTTTTAACATAGACCTTTCCAATGTCTGAGTGTAATATCTGCATTTTCTATTTTGGTTTGATAAGGACACATCCTGGGGATTGTGTTTACAAACATTGACCATACCGTTCACCATCCCCTACCCCCCTACTGTATGTTGATTTTGTTTGCCTACATGTAAATGGGTGGCATTTAGTACCCCCCTCTGAGTGAATACCTGTTGTACCTGTCCGGGGCTAAGCCCATAGGACGATGCTCTGATGTCAACCCCCCCGTTGACAATTCACGAGCGTCTAACTCTCTCCCCCCTCCCCCGTCGCACCTTCTAACAGAGCCCCCCCACATATCAAATCCCAATTTAACCCCTGGCCTCTGGAGCAGAAATGAAAGAGTTTTAAAAAAAATTACGTTTTGGTAAGTTTTTAGGGAAATGTTGTAATATTGCAACGTTGGCCTTAGGTGGGAGCAGAATTTCTGTATTTCTACTCACATTGTCTGAATAAATATATTGAACAACTAAGGGTTCATTTGCAGGATTGATTGCTTACTTAGCCCTATATCAGTATATAGCATGAATAATAATCACACATCACTCATATTTATTATGAATAATCATTTATCATTTATTAAATAGTAAGTCGCTTTGGATAAAAGAGTCAGCTAAATGCAATTTATGAAAGCCTCACTCAGGATTTTTTTAACAAGTGTTTTTATTGCTCTTGGGGCATTAAAAACAAGATTTTAACTTTAGTTTTTTATATAATATCTGCATTTTCTCTTGTGAAAAACTAAGTCTTAGTTTGGCCATAGTTATTTAATATATAGCGCCATCTCCTGGTTAAATCCTGAAATTGAAAATCTGGCAACGCCCTCTTGGAAAATAGTGGGAGGGCTTAACATTCCCAGTTACTGGTCTTTGGCAGGTCTTAGGCAGGTAACTGGCTGGTATTAGGCAGGAAGCTGTATGCTGGAGTCTGAAATAAGATGCTCCATCTGTACACAATCCCTGTGTATTTAATCAGTAGTTACCGGTTGTATCTTTACTCAAACTATTTCACCACCTAGTAATGCTAACTGGCTAGCTAACTAGCTTAGCAGTATAGCATTAACCTCATGTGACTGGGGGAAGGGAGGGGAACAATGGGAACACTCAACATGCGCAGATAAAAAACCACACTGCTTGAAGAACTAACTTAAATACAAAACAACAGTTCTTCATTTATCTTAGCTCTAAATTCTATAGATGCTGACCTTAAAAGCTGATCTTATACCAATCTTATACACAATCTTTCCGGCTTAGAACATCACACAAAAATATACTTTTCGGCTTAAACTCCACACAATATACTTTATTAAACCAGACTACGCCGGTTTAACACATCAAACATATTTAGCTAAATAAATAGAAAGATACTTCATGTTTACCGTTGAATCTGTGTTTTGTCTCTCTCCTTGAATGTCTTCTCTATATTTGTTCTTGAGCATGTCTAATTCATTTCTCTCTCTCTCTCTCTCTCTCTCTCTCTCTCTCTCTCTCTCTCTCTCTTCTCTCCTCTCTCTCTCTCTCTCTCTCTCTCTCTCTCTCTCTCTCTCTCTCTCTCTCTCTCTCTCTCTCTCTCTCTCTCTCTCTCTCTCTCTCTCTCTCTCTCTCTCTCTCTCTCTCTCTCTCTCTCTCTCTCTCTCTCTCTCTCTCTCTCTCTCTCTCTCTCTCCTCTCTCTCTCTCTCTCTCTCTCTCTCTCTCTCTCTCTCAAGCTAGTGGTTCATATTAGGCTAGCAATAACGTGTTTATAATTGCAATATTATACGGGTATTCTGCTACGTTCGGTCATACATTGTAACTTGCATGAATACATTGTTTTGCGCTAGCATACAGCTAGCCTCGTTAGCTATACATGTACTGTCACAATGTACGGTAAATCACCCGGAGTATACTGTATGAGTGACTGCAGACATTCTCCTGCCATGACAAACATGTAAGGCCATCTGCTGACATTGTAGTTGATATATTTAAACGCTAGCAACGTAGCATAACAAAAATGTTTTCCGACCAAACTAAGGTCTAGCTCAGTCGGTTAGATTGGTAGCATACACGCTACGCCAGCTATAATGTAATTATGTTTCGCGACTGACCGTACGGTAAATCACCAGGAGGGTCTATGACTATTTCGTGTGTGAATGCAGACATTATCCAGCTATGAGGAACATGTATGTAAGGCGATCTGCTAATATTGGAGTTGATATATGGAAACGCTAGCAACTTAGTTAGCACTGGCTTAGCAGTCCGAAACATGTTTACACATTTAAACAGTCGTGGTAGATACCTTGTTTGATAAATCCACAAATAACAATGCAAACTTACAGGTTGTGTACCAGAATCTTCCCCTGCTCCAAACGGTCCAAACAAGCTGTGCATATCCGGCCTCAAACTGGGCAATGTTTTGGAAGCTTTCGTCTGTGAAATGCCGGTTCTTCGAACCTCTGGAGGAACAGTGTTAAAAAGACATTTCAACCACTGACTTCGTCGTGGTTCTTCCGTCGGTAGGACAAACAGCTCCGATTTCTCCTCACATTTCAGGAAACAGGTCCTTGGCAGTGGCATGACTGGATCGATTGTGAACTGAACCAGAGCTTCCAACAGTAAATGTTAGGCTGGCAGAGGGTGCGGCCAGCGCCGCTGGGTGTGGCCATAGCTCTTCGGGATTGGTCCATTTCGTTCCGGGTACCGCATGACATCAGGCCGTACCCGGAAGAATCAAATGGGCAGTGACGTATCTCCAACGAGGCGTTTTGGGGAGGTATTTTCTGTGTTAGAGTTTTACTCGCTACAGGGTGTACTTTGAGGGTTTTGACTCTGCACACCTCTGCATAAAAACCTTCATAACACACAAGGGACGGGTAATAACCGGAAAAGCATGACATCGGAGCTTTAAGTTATGAGTTTCTGTTTTTGCAAAGTGTGTGTGTGTGTGTGTGTGTGTGGTTTTAGTTGTCCTGGCAGTGCTGCAGGCTGACAGATAAGAAAGCATTCCCTCATTCTCTTAGCTTCGAAATCCACTGTGCCTAGATCTGCTGTTTGTAAAAATGATGTTAGGGTGATAACCAGTTAATGACAAATACACTATGTTTGATACCATGGTAACAGGTCACTCTTTACAAAAATGGAAGACATATCCCTGCTGTCTTCATTGGGTAGAGATTAGTGTTTGTCATTTCACAGAATGTTGACAACTCAGCTCTTTGTAACCTTTGTGATACAGAGCAAGTGCTGGGCTATATCTGACCATTTCTTTTTTTGTAACCACTATCCAGTTTATCTGCAGATCTACAAGCTCTCAAAGGATAACAGCATTGGGTTTGTTGTTCCTTGATGAGTTGCTACATTGAAAACTTGCAGTTACTTGAAAACAGAAACATACATTGATGACAACACCTGTTCCGCGTTTCAGAAATGGAGTGAACAGTAACAAATGCCATGAAAAGATAGAACACATAAGCCAATTCATAACTAATAAGTATTGCCAGGTTAGTCACAACCCTTTTTTTTTTGACATTCTTTTATAGATTTACACATTTGAGGGAATGGTCTTAGGGTGACATGTTATTAGTGCGAATGCTGTGCCACAGCATTCCACTATAGTACTTCAATTGTTTCTTTATTCTTCCCCTTATTATTATTTCACCAATATTTTGGCTCTCCATAACTTCAGCTTATTTTCAGCTACAGAAACCATTCAAATATCAAACTATTCAGCCTGTTCAGGAATCGATTGGAAACCTTCAACTTTTTAAAAATATTTTATACTTTTTGAAATATTCAGCTTTTTAAACTCTTTTTTTTAACATTGAAGTCAATGGGAGATGCCTTCAAATCCTCTTTTCCTACACTTTGCGCCAAATGCTTCTCCTTCCACATTATTTCAGCTAGACACTTCATTCCAACTTTCAAATGATCACAACACCTTCAGCTATAAAACTTGTTATTCAGATTCTTCATATCTTTTACACTTCTTGAGATATTTAACTTAGTTTGGAGCTTGGTAAAGAGGCTTTCTTCAGATTTTAACATTAGTGTGGATGGAGCAGCTCGTTAAGTCTAGAGTGCTTTGATCTCAAAACAGAGTGTAAGAGTGCTTGAAATTCTCCTAAAAAAAAATGTTTTAAACCTGCCATAATTCCCAAACCCTACACTCCTCAGACATAATTTTTCATGAGAAACGTAGGAAAACATCTCGTAGCTTGAAAAATGACAAATAATTAAGCAAAATAATTAAACAAAATGCCTCTTGAGGGCATGAAGTGACAAAAACGTTCAACATGTCTCCATTAAAGCCCATTGTAATTTCAGGCAGATATTTCCTCACAGCAGCAGCCGCACACCTTTCTTAAACTGCCAAAAAAGCCACATTATTAACCCGAAGTAAACAAAAATTACACTTCAGATACTCAACTTCCTTGACATGCTTCACGTTTTGAAATTTCAAAGATATCTGTTATCGTTCTTCCACAAAACGATCACATGTAAGAGGTTCATCTCTCATTGAAAACAATGAAGCCTTTGATCTATACATAGCTCGTTAGCGCAACTATCAACACCTGTGTTTGAACACGATGATGTCATCACTCCAACTGTCAGTTCAGCTCTCTCTCTCTCTGAAGAGAAACAACACTGACAGACTGGACTTTAACAGACTGTCTCAGCCTATTATTTTCTGTCTGATGGAGACTTCATACTACTTACATCTGATATTTAACTCCTTCAGCCTAATTTCAGCTGCAGAAACCATTCAACTATTAACTTATTCAGCTATTTCAGGACAATGTTGTGGTTTATACCTTTTGAAACCTTTTCTTTTAAATATTAAGCTTCTTCACTATTTTTCCTACTCTGCAATGCATTTGAGCTGTAACAATTTTTATTCAAATTATTTCACTTTTCTGCATTTCTCCGCTAAGTTCAGCAACACACATACTTGGTTTTTGTAGCTACAAGCAGCATCTAATCAGAGCAGACATGCCCACAGACAGACAGAGACACAGGCCCCGGCCCCACGGGAACGAAAACGGGTTGTATCCGCATATTTCTCTTGCGTATAGCCCTTTTTGCCACACGAGGCAGTAACGAAACGATAGAAATGGACCCCGCAAATGACAACGGGTCCAAAGGTGGATAGATCTGGGAACGGAGCGCTCTGGGGGGTCTAACGGCTCCGTGTGATCGCCTCTATACGATCATTTTGTGATAATGATGACGCAATAGCCCTGCCTCCCCCACCTCTGCTGCTCACCCCCGCAAAAGTACACTGCACACTGAATTCAGATTATTTATCTTTATCTCGATATGGACATAAACGCGAGTGAAGTCTAATCTGACAGGACGGAGACACGCAGCTCCTCCCGCTGTGATGCAGCGGGAGCAAAACACACACTTCAAGTCAGATCATCACCCTTAGCTATTTCAATTACCTCTCAAACTAAACTAGTTATAAATATGTTTATTTTTACTGTCGAGTCACTCATTACAGGATCAGCTGCTGCATGAGACAGACACTGCCACTGTCAGAATAGAGGAAAAGAGAGGCTCCGTATATTTTATTATTATATATCATTATATAGAGTCGTTATTCATTTGTTTTAAAGCTCAATAAATAACAAAGAAGACCTTTGACCGGCACTTTTATAATTTTGTCCGGAAGATTTAAACTTTAACACACGTTGACCAGCGAAAAACTCTGCCCGGTTCCCTCGGCCCCCACCGCGGAGAATAAACAGAAGTGCAGCCATGACAACCATTCTTCTTCGCTGCTTTTGTGGAGGAAGTTGCTGCTTTTGTGGAGGAAGTTACAGCGCCACGTACAGGCTCGGCATATGTAATGCAGCTTTTCCAGCGGTTGGATCTAAATGGAGCCGTCTCGTGTGGGCAGACACTATCCGGTGTATATTGCGTGTGGACGGAAGCTTTTTGGCGATTGCGTTTGCGTTAATCCTATGCGTTTTGCCGTATGCGTTCCCGTGGGGCCGGGGCCACAGACAGACAGACAGACAGACAGACAGACAGACGTAAACAGGTATTTTGATAATGTCGTCACCATGGTAACCTTTGATCTCTGGGCTTACACACACAGGTGTTTGTAAACATTCCTTCACTACTACTTACATGTAATTCTTTATTTAACTCCTTCAGCCTAATTCCAGCTGCAGGAACCATTCAAATATCAAACTATTCAGCACATGATGGGAAACTTTCAACTTTTTAAAAATGTTATACTTTTTAAAATATTCAGCTTTTTAAAGTCTTTTGTTTTTAACATGGAAGTCATTGCAATGCATTTGAGCTGTAACAATTTGGTTCAAATCATTTATCTTTTCTGCATTTTCTGCTAAGTTCAGCAACACACTGACTTGGTCTCTGTAGCTAAAAGCAGCTACCATTCAGCTAATAACATATTCAGGTTTTTCTGCATTTTCAGCTAAATTCAGCCACAAATGTTCACAGTTTACAGCATTCGCACGCATTTTCTGCAGGAAATGCATTTTCTAGTTAAGTGGGCAGGTCAAATAAAGGTGCGATTAAGCAGGCAGGTACAATTATCCGTTATTGCAAACTGTGTTAAGCAACAGTATCTCAGTGCTTTCCTATTTACTTCCAGAGGTTAGAAACGTTAAGGCCTGAAATAGCCGCTTCCTTTGCTTCACATCACTTCCCCTCTTCATATGCGTGGTTGACAATCAGCCACTTCCTCCAAAGGCCTTCAATAAGCAGGCGGCAACATCAATTAGCCCCCTTTTAGCACACAGGCCATCTGGGACTCTTAACAATGGCCAGTGCTAGAGGATTAGTGCGTTTCCTACTTAGCTTTCTCGGACAATCCTATTGGGGAGATGCTAACGGGGTGCTAAGAGGCAGTTTGCCCCGGATGGCTGATCATATGAGGGTGATACAAGCCCCTTTACAGTAATCCAAATGCTGAGAGTATTGTGGTTGGACAGTGAAGGGCAGGCCATTGGGGAGTTTGGAGAAGAAAATATCCAATGAGTGAAGAGTTTGGAGCGGGAAAGAAAAGAGCAGAAGTTAAAGATGAATAAGTTGCACAAGGAGATGATGAAAAAACAAAAGGATGAGGGAGACATTGGAGGATAAAAATGGAGAGAAAGTGAGGAAGAAAACCTGGGTATCAGAGAGACATATAGAAAGAAATATTTGGGAGAGGATGGGACCAGGGTTATTAGGCAAAGACAGAGATGAAACACAGAAGACAAGCCAGGACAGAGATGGAGAAACTTTTACAATGAGAAATGAAAAAGGAGAAATGCTGAAAAGATAAAAAAAGAGAGGAAAACAAATTGGAAAGAGAGGAGGGTCGAAACAAGAAAGGAAGAACAAGGCGTATTGCACAGAGTGAAATATCACGCTATTGAGAGAAAGGTATGGTCAATTAGGCTGAAAGGTGGAGGGAGGGATAAATAAATCAAGTAATAGCCCACATGTCGAGTGGATGAAGTGGGATTACTGTTTTTTATACCCCGTACTGTTAATTTTGTTGGCCACATCTTGTAAATGTGCAAAAGACTAATGCAACTGCTCTAAAGTTATTATTTTCTACAATTATCTTAAATACATTCTCTCCTTATGTTTGACCATGACTTTCTTAAATTAGGTGTTGCTAGTGGTTGTATTTAGATATTGATAGTTAACCCTTAGGAGTCTACCGTCACGCCGGCATGAGCGGATTAAGTGATCTGCTGCATTAAAAACACAAGTCCGACGAGAGAAGAAGAGAGACGGCGATTGAAGGAAAGTTACAGACAAACATTGAGATTGAGAGATAGTAAGATAGATTTTGAGTTTTAAAGATATGACCAATTTTTAGTAATGATGAAGATAATTTTGAACGTGAGTCAAGCCATAAGCTTGTTTTTTTAAATTAAGGATGAGGAAGACAGTGCATCCTCAGAGTCAGAGAGTTACTACTCGGATGATGACGTGGAGGACCTTTAGTTTGTGAGGCATTACATATTTTTTATGAAAACCTTTGATACAGTTTTGGCCTGAATACAATACTTGTTTTTATAATAATATATGTATATGTATATTTATTAGGGCTGTCAGTCGATTAAAATATTTAATCGCGATTAATCGCATGATTGTCCATAGTTAATCGCAATTAATCGCACATTTTTATCTGTTCTAAATGTACCTTAGAGGGATATTTTCAAGTTTGTAATACTCTTATCAACATATGAGTGGACAAATATGCTTTATATGTTTGTTTATTATCATTTGAACAATGACAAATATTCTCATGAATATTAAACACAACAACCTCTGAACATTACAATATTCGCCTCAATTCAACCTGGAACCTCTCTCATACAATACAAAGTGTGTGTGTGTGTGTGTGTGGTGTGTGTGTGTGTGTGTGTGTGTGTGTGTGTGTGTGTGTGTGTGTGTGCGTGTGTGTAGAGACACTGTGATGGATCGTTGGAGCTATGTGCAGCTCAAGGCATATATGCTCGAACGGGAGCTGCCTGGACGCTGCAATCATGTTGCGCGCACTATCCGTGCTGAGTGTGCTGACTTTTCGTACAATGTCCCACTGTCTGGCTACCTGCATAAAGTCAAGTGCTTGGCGCAGTTGTCGGCGAAATGTCGCTCCTCTGTTTTCATTGAAACAGCTCCTTATATCCGTTAGCGCAGCTAGCTAGCACCAGATGCTAACAACAACAACAACACGTAAGGTGTGCCTCGCTCGCGCCACACATACACACACCCTCCCGGTCCTCCCGATGGCCAGTCCGGGCCTGCCGGTGAGCGTGGAAGTGTGGTCTGCCACAAGCGGGCGGCAGCTTGTAGATGGTATTTTAAACTCGATGCGCTCTGAAACTACGGGGCGGCCGAGGACAAAAAATACACATGCGTTAATCGCGTTAAAATAATTAGTGGCGTTAATTTTTTTTTGCGTTAACGCGTTAACTTGACAGCCCTAATATGTATACAAATATAAATATAAATAATGACAGTAAATATTATATAGTAAATATACTAGAGAATTTTCTTGAATCCATTTACATATTTTATTGTCATGTACATGTACAGAGATAATGAGCAGCTTGGACCATCAACTAGGACAGTAAACCAGTCCAGGTCAAGATCTCAACAAGCCCAGGCACTACAGCCACACTAGTCCTGTCCTGGCAAACAGCTGCTCAGCCTGATACTGCCCCACAAACCAGTAGGTTTGTAATTGTGCCCCGCAGAACACCAAGAGCCCAGGTCCCAGGTGACCCGTAACCCCACGACTACTTCCAGTTGTTCTTCACAAGGGAGATGGTGAGAAAACTCTGCATAAACACAAACTGCTTTGCAGCAAAAAACAAGATATGGGGAGAAAGTATAAGTGAGCCGATGTTGGTATTGAGGAACTCTACAAATTCCTCGGGCTCCTCATATACACCGCCCTGGTGCCTTTGTCTAGTATACAAGACTATTGGAAGCAACACCACATCTTGTCTGTGCCATTTCCAGCCATGGTCATGACAAGAGACAGATTCAGGTGACATATCCACCCAGTGATCCAGAGGAGGGTGTAGAAAATGACAAGAAAAAAGGAACACCTGCTTAAGATCGATTGTTCAGAGTCAAGCCTCACATTGATGACATCAGAAGTGCCTGCCAGGCACATTATCACCTGAGGAAGGATTTGGCTGTGGATGAAAGGAGCCACTAAGGCCAAAACTGGCATGACTCAATACATGAGGGACACGCCCACAAAATGGGGGATGAAGCTCTTTGTGCTGGTGCAGTCAAGGAATGGCTATACAATTAATTTCAATATTTATGATGGGAAAGCACACACACACTGCACATGGACTTTCCAACAAGTCCTCCAACTCATATGACCAAATAGGTCGATTGTTCAAGCGCTTATTACGACCAAATAGGTTGATTGTTCAAGCGCTTATTACGACCTATAATCACGTTTTAATGTTTTCGACCTCTAGTGCTCCCGTTTTTTTCTTCGTAATATCTATCAAACTGATCCTACACATCCACTGGACATGGATTCCAAAAGTACAATATACACTTCTCGCTAGAAATCTAATCAAAAAGCATTTAATGGCCAAACTATCTTACAATTTAGGATTTTCCAGAGAGGGTTATTTGTGAATAAACGACCCACCGGAGCGTTTGCAATCAACGGGAGCATCAGCCCATATGCCGCAAATTGTTGTTTCTTACACGACCACTAGAGGTGCTAAACTTTAAAACGTGACTATAGGTCGTAATAAGCTGCTGAACAATCAACCTATTTGGTCGTTTTTTGGAGGAGGACAGGCTGGGACTTTCCTATGATGCATGAAGTTTGGAACGTGTGATACGTAAAGGGACACCAGGAAAGGGTGTGCCAGCGGGCTCATCCGGTCCGGCAGTGGCTCAGTCAGTAGGGGCTTGGACTGGGAGCCATAGGGTCGCCGGTTCTGCCCACTGCTCCTACTACTAGGATGGGTTCAATTCAGAGAACAAAATTCACTGTGTGTGTTGTGTGCTCTGCATGTGTGACAATTAAAGAGGGTTTCATCCGTCCGATTCTATCTATCATCTAAAAGTCAGAAAGAGCTGCGTTGAGATGGATCAGAGAGCGCCCCCTCGTGTTTGTGAAGTGGATTGACAAACGGGAAGTGTCTGTGTGCTCCACTATCCATCCGGCGGAGAGAAGGGTGAAGATGTATATATTTGTATTATATGTATATAGGTTTATGCTAGGTCAATCAAAGTTTTGCCTTATCAGAATGACATCCAATGTATATTTTTAAGCTTTTAAATGTGTTGTTGTGCCCTCTGTGTCATGGTTAACGGAACTATGAGGAATGAGGGAAAAACACCTATGGATACACCTATTTCTTCATAAAATGTGTAACACAAAGCAACGTGAAGACCCCGCCAAATCCCCAGCCTGAACACAGACGCGGCTCTAGTGATGAGCTCAACCTCGCTCCACACACATCAAAGCAACACCGAAACATGCTAAGCTAACGCGCTAACAGCGCTTAGCCGCGGTTCATTTAGCATCAATCTTTTAATTTAAAAAAACACATTTAAATGTTATCTTCTCCAGAGTTGCAACGCGTTACACCCACTGTAATAATATTACTTTTGTCGGTAACGGAGTAGTGTAACGCGTTACTTTTATAATTCAGTAATCACACTACAGTTACTAACATTGCCCCGACACGCGTTACTTCGTTACTTTTATAAAATCAGTCATCACACTGACAGACAAGAGGGGTTTCCGCCGCAGGTTTCTATGTACGTAATCTGCGCGACTTGCGCGTCCACATCTCCACGTGCAGTGCTGCATAAACATGGCAGAGTCAGCGATAACTTTCGAGGGGTGGAGGTATGCCCATTATTTTGAGTTTGTCCGAAGAATAGACAGGAATGTGACGGTGAGGTGCAAACTGTGTCCAGGCCAGAAGCTGTTATACACTGCTGCAAACACCACGTCAAACCTCAACAAACACCTGCAAAGAACACATGCTAAGGTGAAGCTAATAGCTAAGGACCCCGAACCCAGAGTGAGGATGTTGTGAGTGCGCCGCCGCCGAAGCAGAGATGGACAGGCTTGTAGCATCCTTCATAGTAGAGGTAATGTTGCCCATTTGCACAGTGGAATCACCATCGCATCGTTCAGAGATATACTGCGCAAAATACAGATAGCAGGAGACAGAGGACAGCCATAGTCAGAGCTATCTGGATCAGTCTTATGCGACAATGGAAACTGAACTAAAGAGAACATTTAAAACTTCAGCAGTCTGCGTGATCTGCCTGTAGGGAGGGGCGGGCCGGCCCTGCGAGTAAAGTAACGAGTAAAGTAACAAGTTACTTTATGTAGAGAGTAACGAAGTAGTGTAATATATTACTTTTTTAAAAAGTAATATGTAATATGTTAGTCAGTACTTCAGATGGACCGGTGATTTAAATAATTACACTTTAAATGAGTTCATGAAGAATTGTCAAAATCCCAATACCCTTCATTGCAGTGGCGAATCGTCAGGGCCTTCAAGGTATTCAGAGAATACCCTGGAACACTCAGATAAAACAAACAAAACATTGATTTAAAGGGGGGTAGGTAATTTTGGAGAAACCAGCTCGAGTGTGCTCGAATTTGAAAATACACAGCCGGAAAAAATCTCCCACTTCCTTACAGAGCCCCTCCTCTAACACACACGAACGCGCACATGACCAATGAGGGCACGAGATAAGTTTGTGCACAGATGGAAGGCAGGCAGGTAGGCCATCCAGTTTTTTAGCCGGGCCGGCTAAAATGATTGGTCGTGCTTTTTACAGTCCTATGGCTTCCACAGATTACATTTTTTTATGGATTTTTTGTCAAAGCACTTAAGATATTCATTGCTATCGGGATGTTAAGAGCATTCCATGGAATATAACAAAAAGTGTATCTCGAGCCGGTTTCTCAAACTTACCTACCCCACCTTTAATTATATAAATAAAATGTAAATAAATGAATAAATGAGAATCGTATCGGTGTTATTGATCTGTGATATTACAGTGTTACGTTGATTTGTTTGTCTTTCTCGGTCCATGCACTAAGCATTTGAGTGGTTCTGTGTTAGAAAAGAAATGTGTGAGTTTGTCTACAGAAGGTCCAGTTGTGAAGACACGGTTCGCCACTGCTTCATTGTATAATGTATATCTAAAGTGAATATTTAGTAACTAATTATTAGTTATTTAAATTTTTAATAATTATTAGTAAAGCTAATAATTATTAATATTTTCCTCAGTCTTTGTATGCAGTGCAAAGCCTTGAAATAAAGTGAAAGGGGTTACCGTTACTCAGTTGTATTTCATAGTTTCTTAGTAACCGGGGTTACATGTGTTTTACGTGTCCTGACTCAGACAATAATATTCCTATTTGTTTTATTTTTCTCTTTTACGATATATTATAAAAAAAAATCCAAGGATTTCCTTCTAATCAAAGAAGTGACTAACTGCATCAGTTAGGGTTAAAAAACGTGTATTCAGCTAAAACATATTGTAAGAAATTAAAAATCAATGTTGATATGGCGTAATTTAAAGCAGTTTTATTCTGAAAAGACGGAAGTTCACACTAACTATTAACTTAACACTTTTATTCTGAAAATTCTTCATTTCCGGTTAGCATTAGCATGTGGCTAACGTTTTCAAACCGTGAATTGAAGGTGAAATGACATGTGATGTTGTACACTAAACACACTGGGATTAGCACTCATTTATTGATGCTGAAATACGTTTATCAGGGAATGTTTAAATAACCACAGACACCAGAATGATGTAATTTAGCAACAGAAAAAGGCAGGAATTGCATTGGACCCACCCCCGTCGACGCCGGCCAATAGGAGAAGACCTCAGATGACAACAGGAAGAGCGAGCCAAGAATCGATCTCTTTTCCCTGACCTCGGCTGACCGGACGCATGGGGAGAGAGCCTCCACTCGCACATTTTCATTTGTACACCACCGCATCTTTTGTGTAATTAAATGCTGTTAACTTTTATAAGCTTCCCTTGACTCTTTTCAGTCTGTCCTGCTCTCAGGGTTCAAGAATTACTAACAATGTTAATCTGTTAATTGATTAAGTAAACACATTTTGTCAAATAAAGTGACAGGCTAGGCCTGTGCAGGTGTAACAGCTATGCCCAGCATGGGCTAAGTTCTGTAGGTGCAGCTGGTGCAGGTCCTCCTCCCTCAGGCCTGGTCCTCCTCGCAGGGAAAGACCCTCAGCCCTCTCTGGCCAAACCAACAGACAGGACGTTCATAAAGCTGAGGTTTCCCCCAAAGTCTCTAATCACCCATACTGTGAATATGAGAAGGGAAAAAATGTGTAATAGATGCTTTGGACAATAAGAAATATAAAGTTAACTGTTGAGTTGCTCAGTTTTTTAGATGACATGCTACTACTGTATTACTAATATCTCACATCTGAGGGTTTAATAATACAAAAAAAGGAGAGGCACCGTAAATAAAGATAATATTGTGTTGATTTTGTCTCAAACTAATCAGTTTGTCTAAAGTCAAGTAGCTAGAACTGTTACTTATAGTTTAAATGATACAGTCTGGTTATAATGTTTGGAGGAGGCATCACAGGTAAGAGCACCATTTGTTGTGTTCCATCCACAACAAATGCACACAGCTTGATGTGTGTGTATTTATTTATCTACTATTTCTTGAATCATTACTGTCAGTCCAAAACAAGAGATCTTGTTTTAGTAACATGTTTTTAAAACATATCTCTTTTCCACTACACTATCTTGAATATTTTAGTTTTTACATCACTACATTTATCTAACAGCTTTAACATTGTAAAGGTGTCACTTCGGACTCTGGGTAATTATGACAGCATGTCCTACTATTTTGAGAGTTTGAACAAACCAGACCTTCATCTATTAATGTAGAAAATAATCAGCACATTAAACCATTATGAAAGTAATCATTAGTTAGCTCATTGTTCAAAATGAGCTCCAACTACAACAGTTAAGTCAACTCTTGCATCGGTAATAACAATAAAACAAATGATATAATATAATAGTATAACTTGTGTCTACTTTAAATACTTTAACAACACTTTCCTGATTATACTAGTATACTGTTACTAAAGTAACATTAACATGTTTAAATGCAGGGCTTTTGTAAGAGAGTATTTGTATAGTGGAGCATGGTCTACTTTTACTTAAAGGTAGGGTAGGTAAGTTTGAGAAACCGGCTCGAGATACACTTTTTGTTATATTCCATGGAATGCTCTTAACATCCCGATAGCAATGAATATCTTAAGTGCTTTGACAAAAAATCCATAAAAAAATGTCATCTGTGGAAGCCGTAATACTGTAAAAAGCACGACCAATCATTTTAGCCGGCCCGGCTAAAATAACTGGATGGCCTACCTGCCTGTCAGCCTTCCATCTGTGCACAAACTTATCTCGTGCCCTCATTGGTCATGTGCGCGTTCGTGTGTGTTCAGAGGAGGGGCTCTATAAGGAAGTGGCAGATTTTCTCCGGTTGTGTATTTTCAAATTCTAGCGATCTCGAGCCGGTTTCTCAAATTGACCTACCCTACCTTTAAGCAAATTATCTGAAAACTACATTAACCACGATTACTTCTAACAACTTATGGATGTTCTTTATTAATTAATGATAACTACGGAGCTTGCTAACAGCAAGGCACAAGGCTACTTCACTCATTTAGCTAGCTAATGTAAGATACAAATGATGTCGAGCCCTCACTGCTTGTAAAATAACAGCACAAACTGACTACTTATCGGAGCCCCGCTGTTCTCCGTCATCTTTCTCCCGGATTGTTTTGATCACATGACTGACAAAGCCGTGCTCTGATAGGCCAGAAGTCGGTTCGATTGCATTCAGGCTCAATTGCTTATCCTGTCTGGGTAGCCCGGATGGTCCGTGTACGTTTTGTCAGTTTGATTTTTCGTTTAAACCAAAAAACGAAAATACCAGCCATTTTTCGTTTTTTATTTAAAATGAAAAAACGGAAAACCAAAGCCGTTTTTGTTGTCTGAATCAAAAGACGGATAACGAGAAAACCTCATTAAAAAAAGTCTGTACGTTTTTGTTGGTTTGATTTTTCGTTTGAACCAAAAAAACGAAAATACCAGCCTTTTTTCCTTTTAAATCAAAAACGAAAAAGCGGGAAACCAAAGCCGTTTTCCCGTTTTTGTTGTTTGAATAAAAAAACGGTCCGGTTTTGGTTTTTGATAACAACTTCAGTCAATTTTCCGTTTTGTATTGAAGAATGAAGAAAAAGCAGTCCGGTGGACCGGAAGTTAAAGAACATATATCAAAATAAAAGACACGAGGATATAATGGCAATGCTGTAAAAGTTCAATCCTGGAACCCAGAAGTCTGATACGTTTATTTCTGTATTCACATGCAGATATGTGTTTATGGAGAATACAAGTATGCAAGCTCTTTGCATAACTTTATTTCGCTGACTTCCGATTTGTACTGTGTCGGCAAATCCAGTGTCCAGCTTGTCGGTGTGTGACAACGTCATGTTTGTTGCATACCTGCAAGATTGACCTGTGACAAATGTCAGCGATGTGAACAGAACTGTCGCCCTACTTTCACCTGCACCCAGCAGCAAACGGGAGCACGATATCTCATACAGTCGACCCCTAAAACAGTTCACACAGTAATGGAACAGTTGTTAACCATGATTTTGTCCAACTAGTCTATATTATGAATTTGATGTTTGTCTAAACTGCTAAAAAGCTGACCGCTGAGTTACAACAGAAAGACATGCAGGCCATAATCACTAGACGCTCAAAAGAGGAATGTGTGTGTAAGGCTTACATGAACTGAATTGAAACACTGTCCATTAGTTGATTAATAAACAAGAAATTTAAGTCAAAGTTTTAGGCATTTTCATTTTTAGCACGCTGTAAATATGGACTATGAATGAACACATACAATGTGAAAACACACAAATAGGTTTATTCTCAATACTCATAACAGTATCAGACACAATGACTTTACTGAGAGTGAAGATGACATACATAGTTACTGTATGGCAAAGACAAAATACAGTATATTCAAATCAAATCAAATCAAGTTTTATTTATAAAGCACATTTAAAAGCGATTTTTGGTCGAGCCAAAGTGCTGTACATGTAATAAAAACACATTACTACAATCACAATAAAAGACAATAAATTACAACAGATATATATATTTTTTTTAAAACACAGGGAAAAGTCAGGAGTCGTACTCCGCTCTAACTAGAAGGCCAGAGAGAAGAAGTGCGTTTTAAAAAAAACCCTAGGGTCTGGGCCGACCTCACATGGAGGGGCAGAGTGTTCCAGAGCCTAGGGCCAGCTGCTGCGAAGGCTCGGTGCCGTCGGGTTTTAAGCCTGGTCTTGGGCACTACCAGCAGCAGCTGGTCAGCAGACCTTAAAGCTCTGGCTGGGGTGTAGCGATGGAGGAGTTCAGCTATATAAAATCAATTCTGAACCGAACTGGAAGCCAGTTCTGGAAGCCAGTTGAACTGGAAGCCAGTTGAGGCCAGAATATTGCATTTACCTCTTCCTCTAACTCTCTCTCTAAAAGTGGCCTCCATTGTTGTGCACAACAAAGTGTTCAAGCTCAGGTTTCTAAGTGATCTAATTGGTTACATGGCTTTTAACATGTTTCTGGGGGCAGGGGTTTGATAATTGAGTGTGGTATTTCAATGGCAGTGTTTAGCAAACAACACACAGGCTGTCGGTTTTGAATAACGTGTCAAATGTAAATAAGAGATACGATTCTCATTTATTCATTTTATATACATTTTAATACATTGTATTTATATAATTACATCGATTTTTGTTTGTTTTATCTGAGTGTTCCAGGGTATTCTCTGAATACCTTGAAGGCCCTGACGGTTCGCCACTGCCAAATACATATCAATTAGTAGCCAAATTAAAAAGGTAGGTCTTGAGTTTCCTCTCAAATAGTAACGCTCTCTGCTGCCCTCAGGTCTTCTGGGAGGCTGTTCCACAATCGGGGGCTGAAAAATAAAAAAGGCGCCTCACTGTGCCGTACAAATCAACGCCACATTATGCACTAAGCAGCATAAGCTTTAACCAAAATGGAAATGGTGTACTCACCATTTCATGCTGATCATACTTTGAATTATGTCAATTTTTTTTAAAAGACAGAATAAGCAGTTTACAGAATCCAAACTCAGAAGAACTCCAAAATACATCTACACAGTAGCGACTCGTCATTAGGGGCAGGTCATTTCTGCTGACAGCAGTTAGCTGTTAAAATATATTTAAAGATCATGTTTAGTCGTCTGATTCGTCTCTAAATTGCCGTTTTAGTCTGCGTTCTTCTAATTAGTGTCCACACTGTCCCTATTATGCTGATGAAACTCAGATCTACCTCAGCACCAAACTCTCCATAACCCACCCCTTACCCACATCGACAGCTATAAAAAACTTGGATGCAACATAACCTCCTCAAACTGAACAGCAACAAAACAGAACTCCTCCTAATCGGCTCCAAATCCACCCTCAGCAAGGTCACTAACATAACACTCACCATCGATGGCACCATTGTTTCCCCCTCCAATCAGGCACGCAACCTTGGCATAATCTTTGACCCCACCCTCTCCCTTGAACCTCACATCCGCCAAACAGTCAAAACCAAATGTTTCCACCTCCGCAATATTGCAAAAAGCCGACCCTGTCTCACCCGCCCCGCAGCCGAACAACTTAATTTCCTCCCGCCTTGACTACTGCAATTCACTTCTTTACGGCATCAGCACTACATCCCTCAATAGACTCCAACGGGTTCAAAATGCAGCTGCACAACTCCTCAGGCATACCAAATCATGGCATCACATCACCCCAGTCCTCAAAGACCTTCACTGGCTTCCTGTCTCCCACCGCATCAACTACAAAATGATGGTCCTCACCTACAAAGCACTCCACCATCTGGCCCCCCCTTATCTCACAAACCTTCTCACCCCCTATCAACCCCCACGGTCCCTCAGATCCACCGCAGCCGGACTCCTATCCATTCCCACATCCAAACTCTGCAGCTTTGGGGACAGAGCCTTCTCAGTGGCAGCTCCTAGGCTCTGGAATTCCCTCCCCCAAGATCTTCGTGACTCTGAGTCCCTCACAGTCTTTCAGTCCCAAAAATGACAAGTGGGGCAAATTGCTGGCAACCCCACCAAAACGTCATCTCATAATTTAGAGCTGATTGGCTGTAAGTACGTGTGCCGCGAAAAAAGTGTAGTTGTGAAGAGGAGACGAGAGAGAGCAGCGTATAGCGATTAAAATCAGTAAAACTGAAAGAAAATGAATGAAGTTGACCATCTACTTCAGCTTTGGTAAGTTCATTTTATGTCATATCTTTTGTTGATCTTCTGTGTTTTGCCTAGGCTATTGCTCTGCTGGATCGATTGATATTGTGACCTCGGTGATGTCTGTGTTTTCCTTATATTTACAGTCTATGGTGTTTTAATGCTGAAGCATTACGGTTGTTGTTATTGTTAAGTATTGCTTTGTGATGGTGCCCTTTATTCCATGTATTAAGGTGCATTACAATATGACATCCCACGCTGTGTACGCAAATGTATGCGCTCACAGTGTTGCTCCGTGTTCTTCATTCACGGCTTCCGACAGTATGTCATTTGACCCTCCCCCCCGCCTCTCTCATCGGAACCATGGATAGCCTACAGCTATTTGTTTACGTCTTTAAAAAAGCACCAGAAGCTTATATAAACATCTAAGTCGTTCATATAAAACGTCACTGCATCTACACATGTATTTGACGTATATATATTTTGGGGGATTTGACTTAGTATCTAACATGGATCGAAGCATCAAAGTGCAAAATCCAAAAAAACATAAAAATAATATTTTATTAGGCCTACGTGCCTGGTCTGTAGCATAGGATTTAATAATATTAATGTTTATGCTTTTTCTTAAACAAAGTTGAGCAAGTATGTATGTTTCTTTATAGTGGTGTATAAACTCAGATTTGAACACACACGTCTATCTTTATTGAGTGTGCATCATAACATGTATTTCTTCTTCATTCAGGGCTTATAAACTGCTAAACACTTTGTGACTAACACAGAATGGAAGGCTTTAGGGAACGAGAAGAGAAAACAAGGCACTTTTCTTGTCGGGATGGAAACATACGTTCCAGCGATTAGACGCAGACAGATGGGAACAATCAGTGAGACGAATTGAGGAAAATCTGCCCCGAGAGCTATCTTTCTCTTGCCACAACACACATTTTATCTCACTTGTTTTCCAATTCCCACACAAACGTAGACACGCTGTGAATCACACACAACTAATATTTTCCTCTCCCTCTGCCTCTTTTTTCTTTTACTCAATGTCTTTTAAATTCAATGTTGGTCAATGTAGACATTTATCTACTGTTTTCTATCAACAGTAATACTAAAGAAACTCTTGTAAACCTCAGGTTGTTGGTGGATAAAAAGTTTGTCTGTCTTGCAGTTATATAACTATAAAACCAATGCTAAATATTACAACACAAAGCCCTTTAATGTATCTTACAAGATCAGCAAATCATGTGAAAGAAACAATAGTTTGAACACAATGGTTCAGCTACCTGGAGACAGCGACAGTAAAATGTTGTGATGAGTGCATGTAAAGATAATGTGTTGAGTTGCCTTTAGCTAAATCCCCTCTGGTAGGAAGTGATGAGATTTATATATAGGTATTTTATTGTGAAAGGGAGATTGCGGCCATAATTGCATTTTAAAGCGGGCTTATCTGAAACTAATCAAGATTGTGTCATTATTCTACATTACATGTATGCCATTACATTATGCAATCAAAATGAAAAGTTAAAGCAAAATGTTAGGTATTGCAACTTAAAACTAAAATGCATCCTTTCTGTGTTCTTGTCTTGCTCTTTCCTAAAACTTTTCTAATTGATAGTTACATAATGTGACATACAGGTTTTTGAGCACTTCTGATCCAGTGAAAATCCAACAATAACTAATATGTCCACACTTTGAAGTCCTTAGTTCATTGACTGGTACTTTTTGTGTTAATGCAAAACGCTGGGCGTTGAAGCTAATTTCCGTAGTGGCCAAACGGTGATAATGCGACTTCTCTGTAAGTCCCTTTGTTTTACATTGGGAAGGCATTTCTGTAAATCAGCGAATTATTTTATTTGAGCCAAACAAACTTCACAGTCTAAACAATTGAATTGCCCTAATTTGAATCATTACGTCCTAGAGGTTGTACAATGTGCAGCTGAATCCAGAGTTATTTTCCTTCTCCATTCATTCGACTGAGCCGAGAGCGGCAGTGACGCTGCTGATTGGTGGATCTTTAGGAAAACGCAAGTAGTATGTTCCATGGGCCCAGGTACCGGTACCGGCCAGCAACTTCCATAGGAATGAACAGGGCCCTGCCTCTAACCCTGTATAAAGTCATCCATGGTGGAACTGCAGAAAAGAGTGTCAAACAAATGTCCTTAAGAGACGATTTAGTATATCCTATGGTTATTTTATTTACTGGAAATACATTTGATGAGCATTACTTAAAATAACAACATTACTGAGCCTGTCTTGTCTTCAGTGTGCTCCATGTTGTCTTCACTAACACAAATATCAACTGTTTTCAGAATAAGAACTAAGCATCCAAAGCTAAGTAGTATCAGTTCTTGTGGTCTCAATGTGGTATCAGTTTAGCCAAGACAAAGCTACAAGAGCTGCAAACTCTATAATATCCTCCGCAACACAATGACACAGTGGCATGAATCCACTCATATCTATGTGAAAATATGAATACATTAATAAATGAATAACCACTTTACTGTTATCCTGTTTTGAGATCAGTTAAACAACCAAACCACCGCCAAGGATATGTTTTGATGGGGCAACGTGGAAGATGGACGAAAGATAGAATAGAAAATAATAACGAGTCACTGAGGGGAGAACCAATGATTTGCCTCTTTTCCTTTTTTCTAGCCCAAATGCCGGACCTAATTTAAATCTTCATTAGCCAGTGCTCTGTTTCTTGACATTAAATCAGATATAATCAAAAGCATGGGTCAGAGAACCAGAGATGAGGATGAAGGGCAGATAGGGAAAACCAAGAAGAAGGTTGGCAAGAAAGAGAGGCTTGGTAACAACTGTGTAGGAAAAACTGATGGGAAAAGACGTATCAATAAAGGGAGAGACACTGAGAAACCAAAGAGACAGTGGGAAGGTAGACTGAGACAAAGACTCGGAAGCTCAAAGAAGCTCAAAAGCTCAAAGAGAATCAGTGTTTCTCATCAGCTATTTCTTTGTCCTCATGGCTCATTAATGTTACAGACAGTCACACCTATTGGGTGAAATTGAAATGTTAAAATGTGCATAAAACAATACAAAGAATGTGGATATTAATGAATATTCTACTATTGTGCTCAATAGAAATAATTTAATAATGGGTTTAAGTGAATGAATTAAGTTATGTGTTTATTGTTCTTTGTCTTAGGTGAAGGTTACGTCATGTTAAAGTTTATTAATTTACTAAAACCAACATTTATTTCGACCACACAAACAAGGAAATGCTTTTCCTATACATAACACTGTATGACTGAAGTACTGTGCTGGGGCGATGGAGAAATCGCCCCACGGAGGCGGGTCTCTGTAGCATGTTAGCCAATTGTTGATTCTTGTATCGCCCCAAGTAAGCAACTGATATAACCAGGCCCAGTCTCTGCGGGCGCCATTTTAACAACAAAGACAATGACGAGCGTGAACACTACCCCAAGATTCAACCCTAACTCGGTGAAATCTCTCATCCAAGAGCTGTTTGAGAGAAGAAGTTTGGCGGACAGACTTCAGGTGAAAGAGCTGGGCCCAGATCAAACTGATATTGTCATCGAACAGCAGGATAGTGAGAAAGGGAAGCCATATGTGCGAGGCCTCTCTCGTAGCTGGTACACCAGAAAGGCCTGGCTAGCTGAATGCAGTCATGCTAATGCCTTATTTTGCTTTCCTTGCTTGGTTTTTAAAACAACGGGGACAAATGCAGCATGGACAACAACTGGAGTGAGGGATATGAAGCACCTGTCTGAGAAAGTGAGGAAGCATGAGAACACCAGAGCATACATGGACAATGCTATGAAGCTAGCCACGCGAGTTAACATTGCTACGCAGCTGGACGAGGGCCACAGGATTGCGGTGAGGAAACACAATGAGGAGGTGGACAAGAACAGGCATATTCTATGCAAAATAATCGATTGCGTGACGTTTTGTGGGGCGTTTGAGTTGGCTTTGCGTGGGCATGACGAGACTGACTCTTCAAGGGATTGGTGGATTTTGTTTCCTCCCTGGACACCGTGTTGGAGGAGCACCTAAAGACCGCCACCATTTTTAAAGGCACTTCAAAGACGGTAGAAAACGAGCTGTTGGACTGCATGTTGTCAGTGCTGAGGGATTACATTCTGGAGGAGGTAAACAGCGCTGATTTTATCGCCATTCAAGCAGACGAGACGACGGACTCCACCA
The DNA here is from genome assembly GCA_012861695.1 of Trematomus loennbergii. Taxonomy (NCBI): domain Eukaryota; kingdom Metazoa; phylum Chordata; class Actinopteri; order Perciformes; family Nototheniidae; genus Trematomus; species Trematomus loennbergii. The sequence goes on along the minus strand of JAAOOA010000609.1, from coordinate 156,191 downwards.
ACTGCCAGCTGGTGCTTGTGCTACGCTACATCGACGCTCTCATGCCACACGTGGACATGCTATTCAACCAGCTGCAGAAGAGGAACATCGACCCCGTCTTCATTAACAACCAGTTAAACCCCACGGCCCCGCGTGCGGGGGCAAAACGCAACATCTTGCAAGAAACAGTCTGAGGGCTTCTTAACATTTAATAAATAAATACCCTTATTACTGATCGTATCTGCACAATCAAGATATTGATTAGCAGGCTGAGATTCCACAGATTCCAGACATATAAGTATCATCACTGAGCGATCAGAACTCGCGGCGAAATGACAACAAACAACAACAAAACAATTTGCTTTACGGGACCAAATCGGAAAAGAAGTCTTACCGTTGCTGTTGTTCTGATCAAAAGTTGTGTTCAATGGCATTAAAACGATAAAAAACGCTGCTGAAGGTTAATCCATAGGTTAATCCAATGTGTCTGTGTCACTTTGAAATGATTACTGATAATCCATCATTCCATTTTTATGTCAATAACGGAGATTTAATATTAGCTGCTACGATAGCTACTAGAGTGTATGACAGCTTCCGGTTCTGGGGGATTCTGGCTACGCATCACTCATTCACCAATGGGTAATGTTTAGATGGATTTTAGGAACTTCCCCTCGATTCTATTGGCTCTAACGGTTAAAAAGAGGTGTCAATCATCAAAATCGACCGACGGGGACCAGAGATATGGAAAATGCACCCAAATGACCCCAGAAGTGTTTTTCTTTTTCTAAATCTCTCTAAAAGGGTCAAATGTCACTTATTTTGCATCAATCTTGATACAGGGTACTTATTATATGTTATAGTGTAGATTCCTAAAGCTTTTAGTCTACTATCCGATCATTCAAGGGTGGTTTTCACTATAAGTAATGTTTTTCTTTTGGACGGAAACTATGATTACATTTTTTTAACTATGTTCAATCTGAATTTACTTTAAAATAAAAAAAATCTATATTGATTCTGACTTTTCTACATACAACTCACAGGTTTATCATTGCTTTGAGAAAAAAGATTATTAATGTACCCCTTTTAGAAGTGAAGATATAGTCAATTGTTCTGGGAATGTCATTTTCAAGCCTGAGGCCTGAAAAACAGGCTCAGGGCTCAACTGGTTTAAAGCACTTGTCCAGAAGTTCACTGACAGCATGCAAACGATCAGGTAAATAACTATATTTTTGGCTGAGAAAACTTTTAGAAAAGATCAGTTCCTCACTTCCAACAATCTAAATGTGCCATGTCATCAAAGTGAATGAATATCATGTATCACATCACAACTATATTTGTTTTAGGATTTAAAAAGTTAAGAGAAGACACTCAGATTTGGATAATAATGCAGGTAAAGTAGTTAATAAACAAAGTTTGTAATAACAGGCTTATTCAGGTGTCCACCAGGTCAATTTCTAGAGGAGGCCTAGTTGTTATTGATTCAAGGTTAATTTAGGCCTAGTTGTTATTCATACTATACACAGGACAAGTGCACAGCAGAACGAAACTAGAGAATGCAATTCCTGAAGAAATTGCTCGTGGGAATGCTTTATGCTGAAAAGCTGACGCGAAACTGCTATGCTGAAATGTAATGTGTAAGAAGAAAGTGAAGAATTTAGATTGAAACGATACATGAACACTGGGGGCTTGAATGTGTGATGAGAGAAGAAAAGAAAGTAAAAAGGCTTGGAAAAGCAGCAGAATATTTGAAATGCAAACTTTTGAACTAACTTGATGGCGAATGATCTGTCGCCATGCCAAAGGCATTTGATGACATCCCATAATACACTTAGATGCGTTGATGGCTGTGTTACCAAACCTGTGAAGTTTTGGGCACTTGAGCATTTTCACTGAAGTTAAGAGAAAACCGTGTTTCATGGCGGGCATTCCATGGAAACGGCATATGGTGAGATCTCAGATTTGGCGTAGAGCTGTTGAGGCATGGACCGGTGATATACAAGTGAAGATTGGGGGACGATTGGACCGTGTCGATTGGACTTACAGCGACATCGTGCTTCATGGCGAGTGGTCTGTCGCCATGGCAACGGCATTTGATGACACCCCATAATACGCTTAGATGCGTTGATGGCTGCATCGTTACCAAACCTGTGAAGTTTTGGGTCGTTTGGAGCATTTTCACTGAAGTTATGAGAAACCGTGTTCCATGGCGAGCCTTGTGTTGCCATGGCAACGGCATTTGAAGAAACCCCATAATTGACGTAGAGCTGTTGAGGGCTGGACCGGTGATATACAAGCGAAGTTTGGGGGGCGATCGGACCGTGTCCATTGGACTTACAGTGACATCGTGCGCCATGGCAACGGCATTTGATGACACCCGATAATACGCTTAGATGCGTTGATGGCTGCATCGTTACCAAACCTGTGAAGTTTTGGGCCGTTTGGAGCATTTTCACTGAAGTTATGAGAAACCGTGTTTCATGGCGAGCATTGTGTTGCCATGGCAACGGCATTTGAGAAACCCCATAATTGACGTAGAGCTGTTGAGGCTGGACCGGTGATATACAAGCGAAGTTTGGGGGACGATCGGACCTACAGCGACATCGTGCTTCATGGCGAGTGGTCTGTCGCCATGGCAACGGCATTTGATGACACCCCATAATACGCTTAGATGCGTTGATGGCTGCATCGTTACCAAACCTGTCAATGTGACATCATCGTGTTCCATGACACAGGTGTTTATATTTGAGCTAACGACGACAGCTGTGTGTCACCAATAATGTATAAAATAGGTGGAACATGTTGAAGTCAGTATGAAGTCTCCATCAGACAGAAAATAATAGGCTCAGACAGTCTGTTAAACTCCAGTGAACACGTCGTTAGCTCAAACATGAACACCTGTGTGTTATGACATCATTGTGTTCCATGACACAGGTGTTTATATTTTAGCTAACGAGGTGTGCAGAGATCAAAGGTTTCCATTGTTCTGAATAAGAGATAAACCTCTTACATGTGAACGCTTTGTCGAAGAACCGTAACAGATATCTGTGAAATTTCAAAACGTGAAGCATGTCAAGGAAGTTGAGTATCTGAAGTGTAATTTTTTGTACTTTCGGGTTAATAATGTGGCCTTTTGGCAGTTTAACTAAAGGTGTGCGGCTGCTACCGTGAGGAAATATCAGCCTGAAATTACAATGGGCTTTAATGGAGGCATGTTGAACGTTTTTGTCACTTCATGCCCTCAAGAGGCATTTTGTTTAATTATTTTTGCTTAATTATTTGTCATTTTTCAAGCTACGAGATGTTTTACCTACGTTTGTCATGAAAAATGATGTCTCAGGAATGTAGGGTTTGGGAATTATGGCAGTTTAAAAAAAAATATGAAGGCAAATTTCAAGATTTCCTCCACTCTAGCTGTGACATAACGCACTCTAGTTAATGTTAAAATCTGAAGAAAACCTCTTTACCAAGGTCTGAACAATGTTTAATATCTCTAAAAGTAAGAATCAGATTTAAAAGTTGTGTTACACGAATAATGTCAGAAAGTGTAACATTTTAAAGTTGGAATGAGGTTTCTGAGTGAAAGTATGAATGAACAGTTAGCAGTTGAAGTCGCATGAAGATTTGTTGAAGTCTGAAGAATTTCTCCATTGACTTCAATGGTTAAAAATGTGATGTATTATGGGATGTATCTCTGGAATTATGAAAGTTATGAATGATAAAAGTAATAGCCATCGATTCCCGACCGAGCTGAACGTTTTGATGTTTGAACAGAGTTTCTGCGATGTTGAATGTGGGAGGAGAAGAGGGCCAAATAAATTGGATGGAATAATAATAAGAATTTTGTCTGTAGCATAACATATAGTTGGAATGCTGTATCAGCATTCCCACTAAATTACATTGCAGTAGATCGAAGTAAATCAACTCATACATTATCACGTATTATACAGTAATGTGTTGTATTATTAAGTAATATCATACATTAACCCCATTATAGCAGATGCCACATTGAATGGATGAACACATTTATGCATCAATAATTACAACGGAGTATTTCTAAATATAAGTTGTACAAATACTTATATGTATTTAATACTAATAACATAATGATTCATTTTACTTTCAGATGATAACAATTTTCACTTGGGCAATTGACAATTTTGAATGCAGGACATTTACTTCTAACACGTATCTTTACCTAGGTAAATAATCGACATACTTCTTCCACCTCTGATTTTAACCTGTCACTGTTTTTAAAACTTTAATTAAATGTTTGATATTTCCAGAGACCCTTTCAGACCGGCAATGCTGCCCTGCACGTAATTCCGATTGCCCATCGGAATGTGACAAAAGTCTCCCATCCATGGTACAGCTTTGTCACACCGATGATGGCTGACAGACCCTTTCGGGGTTAATGAATAGTGGATAGGGGAATTCAAAAGGATTTAGGAGAAGAGACTGCAGTGCTTTGAGAATCCGACTGCACTTACACTATCAACGTATTTATGATGCGCCAGCGGACGTCATGAATGTGCATCTGCTGCTGTGGGGAAACTACAGTTTTCTATACAGCGGACTACATTGATGTATAATAAGAACAACAACTACTGTAAACCCAGCGTCGTATTCTATCTAGATACTTTGCACCGCGCTCCCACTTGTTGTACCTGGCAGAGCAAGAAACACTCCAGCCTTTTATTTTAACTTGTTTAAAACATATCTAAATATGTGTGTCCCGGGCCATAAATGCAATTATGCTGTCAGTTTTCAGGCATCACAATTCTTCTGTATTCTACAATATAGTTATTTTCACCTCCCGTATTGCTTTCAACCCACCAGCTTTTATGGAGAAAATAAGTTATATAATAATTAACCAGAGGCATGTTTCTCACTATTTTATGCATAGAAACAACAGGCTACTGTGTGTGTGAGGAATCAGCTGTTTATTTCATACAGATGGAGCCTCTTATTTTGGACCCCAGCATACAGCTTCCTGCCTACTGCCAGCCAGTTACCTGCCTAAGACCTGCCAAAGACCAGTATTCAGGAATGTTAGGCCCTCCCACTATTCTCCAATTTCAGGGTTTAACCAGGAGATGGCGCTATATATTAAATAACTATGGCCAAACTAAGACTTAGTTTTTCACAAGAGACAATGCAGATATTATATAAAAAACTAAAGTTAAAATCTTGTTTTTAATGCCCCAAGAGCAATAACATCTTGTCACAAAGAAGAAAAGACTTCAAGAGACCTGTAGTTGACTAATTACAGGCCTCAATAAAGTTCTGCCATTGGTTGTGAAAAACAACGGTGGACATAGTGGAAAGTGAAATTGAGATTGTCAAATTTAATAAAAATACAAAATAATGTATCTGTGTACGTGTTTTACTATATGTGATCTGCATGCACTTATCAAACATCTAATTAAAGAATGGGGAGGAGCAAAAAACACACACTTCAAGTCAGATCATCACCCTTAGCTATTTCAATTACCTCTCAAACAACCTAAACTAGTTATAAATGTTTATTTTAAATAAAGTCTTTATGACTCGGAATATGAATAATATGGGTCCGTTACAGTTTGTTTTCATCTGATTTCAAATAAACAAAGTCTTGGCTTTCAGAATATTAAACTTGTTTCGGCAAATTTAGATGATAAACTTTAAACTTTCACACACGTTGACCGGCGAAAAACTCTGCCCGGTTCACCGACCCCCCTCTGAGTGAATACCCAAGATATCTTGGTTTGATTTGGTTTGATTTGGAGAATTTATTTAGCTACTTGGCACTAAGAGTACAGATATGTCTACCCTTTCTTTTCAGAGTGTAATATCTGCATTTTCTCTTTTGGTTTGAATAGGAGAAGGGCAATGGTTATCGATGGTGCTTTTAATGCCTATTGTATACGAACTGTGTGATTTATATTGCTTTTCAAATGCATATAAGCCCCCCATTTACACTGCACTTCCCCGTCAAGAAAATGAATAGCACTTAGTTAGATCACTTTACAGATCAGGTTGGACCAGCCCTGTCGCTACTCTCTGCATTTCCTACTGCAGATAAAAAAAAAGCTACAAATATGTATTTCTTAATAAACTAAATAGGCCACCATTGGTAGCAGTTCTCATTATATACTTCTCAGTATACTTCCCCCACCCGCCCACTGTTTGTTGCTTTTTGACATGTAAATGGGTAACTACCCCCCTCTGAGTGAATACCTGTTGTACCTGTCCGGGGCTAAGCCCATAGGACGATGCTCTGATGTCATCACCCTCGCACATTGGTCATATGTTTATGAGATCACTGTGATTCACTTCTCCGCGGCTCCTCCGTGCAGAGAGGCCCCCCCCGTTGACAATTCACGAGCGTCTAACTCTCTCCCCCCCCCCCCCCCATATCTGGATTTGGCCCACAGACCTAGAGAGTAGCAAAATACAGTGAGTCCTAAACACAAGTAGTCAGGGTTCATTTATAACGCTTATTTTGATTTATTTTTCTCAAATGATGCTGTATGTTTCACTTTCTGAAAGCGTTAGAATCGCACATGAAAAATATTGAAAGCTGCCAGCTGCCCTCGGCCATGTCTTTGGCGGTGATCCAAGCTTCGGTACCACAGTGGATAAAGTTAGTAATACATTTATAGGCTACTGATCAAATGTCAATACATTACATAAGTCTTATTCTCATTCATACTTAATTTATTTCTTCTTCTGTCAGTATGAACACAAAAAACTAACCGGTATTACATTTCATTCTAAAGTTTACGGTCTAAAAAGGTATTTAAAACAGATAATTTGTCGTTGCTTTTGGCATAAGCAGTCAGAGGAAACATAACGTTCTCAGTAAGATTCCTTGAAGAACTAGAGCACAAGAACCAAAGTAAGCTTTACTTTCAATGAACCTTCAATATAGACCTAACATGTGAAGAAACATACTTTATTTAAAATAAACATTTATAACTAGTTTAGGTTGTTTGAGAGGTAATTGAAATAGCTAAGGGTGATGATCTGCGAACACAAACTACAGACTGCTGGAGAAGAGATATCACAGGGGGGGGGTTGGGACACACACATTCCGATGGCCAATTCGTTTTAAACAAAGAGTAGGCTATACTCAACATAGTGGGGTGGGGGCTGGTGAACGGTATGGTCAATGTTTGTAAACACTGTGACATTTTGACTTTATTTGATCATTTCAGTTAAAAACTAACGTTCATATTTCATATTACTGTTTTGCCTGGCTGGACCTGTAATTTACAGGAAAGGAGTGCACGCTACTAAAGAGACACGCTACCATGGAAACCAAACAATGGTGTTGCTGTATTGAAGTCCGAGTGGAAACAGTCATATTTGGAGCGTTATGTTAGAATGAAACAGCGAGGTCGTGACTCACAAAAAAAAAGTGTTACTTCACTAACTGTAAGCTTGTCACTCAGAGTAACCTACAGTTAACTTAACTGTTGGAAAAGAAAGATCAGGGGGAGAGAGCTGTGATGGGCCATTAGGAGTGTGAACACACAGCTGAGAGCTGCCGTTTCATTCTGACTGTTTAAAAAACGGTAACAACGGACTATTTTTCTTAGCGGATGCATGTAAATTTAAATCAATACATACAACTATTTTTTAAATCAATAAAAATATTTTCTAAATCCATAAAAGCATTTTAATTAATATTGGGAGTCATGTCGTTACTTTGTGGCCATGTAATAAGCGGGATAATTTGCAGCGACTTGGTCATTATGGGGAAAAATAACACCCAGGGATCAGTAATTTTTAGTGAATTACTGAGTTTAGGCACGTTAATAACATTTTAATGAAGTTGAATACAGTATATTCATATTTGTCAGTGATTTCATGTCAATTCGGCGAACATAAACGATTAAATTAGGATTAAAAATCGAGAGCCGGCTGCTGTTCGTTACGGCAACCCAACTAGGACACTTGACACAGTGGCTTTTGGCAAAGCACACAAAGAAAAAAAAAAAACCGAGAGAGATGAGTTATTGTTATTACAACGTGACTTCACTATTATTTAACAACTATTTTTATTGGGTTCTTTTATTTGGGGTTAAGTACATTGTCAGAATAAGTGAGAAATGGATTTAACTTCTGTTAGACAGCTATCATACTGAATAAATATTTATGCAAAAATGTATGGCATTAATAATGTATATCTAATTACATTTAAAAATGTATGGCATTAATAATGTATATCTAATTACATTAACTGTGAATGTCTTTCATTTTATTTAAAATGAAATAAAATTACATAAAACATTTTCCATAAAAAAGTTGATTCAAGAACAAATCAGTACTTTTCTTATATGACTATTATTGCTAAATTTGAAAGGTCTTTACCAGCTTTGGAATTATATATATATATATATATAGCACCTTCTGCCATCCCATCTCTACTGACAATCATTAACACTTAGATTTTATGATATCGTAAGCATCTTCAGTGATTGACTTAAACATTGAGAATGTATTTATTAACTTCTGACATTTTCATATACAAATGTGATCATACACCAACACACTTTTTTTAATTGAGTTGTGCAACATGGCGGACCATCTCGCACATGCGCACATGCATAACATCTCGCACATGCGCATAACAACATGGTGATGTTTTGTAAATGATTACATGTCTTATCAGGGTTGCCAACTTTAGGTACCTGGCTGGAGTGAGATTTTGATATCATGGGTTTAATTCGGTTTAATTACACATATTGAAGTAAAAAGATATGATTCTACACTATATTGAAGTAAACATGTATTGTTTGAACTGTTTTAGGTAATCACAAACGGGTTTTGATAATCACTTAGAAAAAGAATGTTATTCTCACTTTTAAATTCACTGACTTAGAGATTCTGTGTTTCACACACCAACATTGATCCTTATCACCACTAAGAGCCAGATGCGGTCACTAAGTCGTTAAAGACATCGTAAAATAGGTGAAGAAGAGCATGGGAAGAGAATGTGGTGGAGATAGGGTGAAGATAAACGTTGACTTTTGACCTAGTGTGGCTTGGGATCTCACTCTCTGGGCAGACCTCTGATTGAACCCGGCCAGAAGCGAATCCAGCCAATCAGGACACTTGAAGGAGGTGAGCAGTTTAAACAGCTCCTCCCCAGGGGTTTTCTGATTCGCTTGGGAGAAAAATGGGAAGGAAGAGATGACCAATCTCCGCCCCAAAAGTAGATAGAAATACTGATGTTTGTGTGTGTAAAAATGCTTTTGGGTTTGGTGAGTTGGTTGGTCCAGATATCTGTGTCCGAATCGCATCATCAACCTGAAGTCCAATTTCTTTTTGGTTTGATGAGTGGTTGGTCCGGACGCCTTTATCCGCATCGCATCACAAACCTAAAAGTCTGGGGTACTCGAGTACTCTGTATAACTTGTATATGTGTTTGGTTTCCTACTAGAAGTAAACTCAGATAATTTGTTATAACTTTGATTCCGGTGTTTCAATTCCTTTCTTATTTTAATAGAGATTTCAGCCTCATCCAACGAACGGCGCGTAGCAGAGGTGTTCTATCCCAACAAGTGGTGACTTTCCCGACGTTTGTGAGCTGATCTCTAGAAAGGAACACCGACAGCCAGGGGACAGAATCCGGTCCAGGGGGAGGACACAGAGATACTGGTGACAACTAAACCAATGGCCATATACAAAAGGTGAGCAGACACCTGTTTTGATTATCAAAAATCTGTGATTGATTATACTAAAACATTTAGAGTTGTCAGCAGCGTTCTCAGTGTTCTTAGTCACGGTGGGAAATACGATACATATTACAAGTTGGGATATTGGGGAAGTGCTTAGAGAAGGGTATTCAGTCCTGGACCTAGAGCAAAAATAGTGTTTGAGTGTGGCGGGTAGATAAGTCCCAGCCCTTCACTCACTAAATACGAAGGCTGCAAGGCTAGAAAAAGAGGGTTAAATTCCCCGCAGATCATGATAAGATTGATTAATGCGGTTACCTTGCAGCGCTTTAATTGAAGACTACAAAAGTGTCAAAATAGGGTTAAATTCCCCGTAGGTCAATATAACATTGATGAATACGGTTACCTTGCAGTGCTTTCATTAAAGACTGTAAAAGAAGGGTTACATTCCCCGCAGGTCATGATCAGATTGATTAATGCGGTTACCTTTCGTGGTGCTTTAAATGTATACAATTTCTGTAGTTGTTATATGGTGGGTGAAACAAGAGGAGAGAGACGCGACCTCCAACTAATTATTTGGAACATCCGACTCTCATCAAAACTCTTAAAGAGGGGTTGATCAGGCTCATTAAACGTGACGATAAAGAGATTTTGTTGACTGGGTTTTTAAACTCCAAGCCAGAAGTCGCAATCACCAGGGGGTTGTAGAAGATTACTTCTGGAAGTCACGCTATCTGTTGAAATATACATCGCACAATAGAAATTTGCCTGACCCCAGGAGATAGAATGTGTGTGTAAACAGTACGTAGTCATAGTCTGGAAGGCTGTATGTGGCGATAAAGGATTTTTGTGGTTTGAGATTAAAACTCCATGTAAGCGTCGCATCTCTAAGAGTGGGGTGTCGGAGCACGCTTAAACACCGCAATTATCTGTTGTAGTAAACATCGTACAAATAGCCGGACAGACTGTATAAGGGAATGAGCTCTGGGTGATTTTTTAAGTCAAATCTGTGTAATAATGTGGATAAAAGCATAGCTTACACTTTTGGGAAGAGATCTCCCCCTTTCTCTATTCCGGAGGTGCTGCAGACTAACAGCAGCATACAGGGTCAAAGACAGGCATGACCTCGGAGAGGAGAAAATCTAAATCTGAACCGACCACAGAGCCCATTAAAGGGTTTTATGGCCTTAACACAGAGAGGAAGATCTGGAGATTGTAAGGAACTCTCCCAAACTACTCACCCCCTCCCCAGAACAAGGGGAAGAGTTTTGCTCTCACCAATAAACAAATCATCTCTTAACCAAGTCAGATTTCAAAGTAGCCATAGCTCCAGTTGTTAAGAAAAGAGGGTGATTCAAAAGAGTTATCAATAAATTGCCCAGTATATTAAATAAATACAAACAGACACGTATCAATATAAGTCAGATAATATAGACGAGGTCAATCATGGAAGAAGGCTGACATTTAATGCCTGATATATAAGTAATAGTGATAATAAATATATGGCTGATATTAAATAACTGATGTATAAGGCTCGATATTTCTGAAAATAAGAACACCGTTAACGGCGTTCTATTTCAGTAAAAGGGGGAGAAGGATAGGATATACATCAGACAATATGTATGTGAGATTATTACGTTTTTAGGATAAATTTATCAATTTAGAATACTAGTTTTGGTATTTTTTGTTTTGGTTTGATTGTTGCTTTAAAGAGAAATTGATACATTTAAAATAATCTAGCTTTGGTTATTTTTTGTTTTGTTAGTTTGTTCCTTTTTTGTTATTTGTTTTATTTTCATTTTATTTTTTAATTTTAATTTTTAAATTTTAAATTTTTTATTTTTATTTTTTATTTTTTATTTTTTATTTTTTATTTTTATTTTTTATTTTTATTTTTTATTTTTATTTTTTATTTTGTTTATTATTTTCTGCATAGTCTCTTGTCCACACTCCAGTCTAGTTGGTGCCGCCAATAAACACTAAAAAGTAGAAAAGATGATTTCAAAACCATATTTCCAGCAACTTAAGGGCTTGGTATGAGACTTCTCCACACAGGCTGCTGACGCTAAAAGGGGGACCCGAGAAACACAAGGCCAACACAGCAGATTACGTCTGGTTGGAGGGGACCTCCCATGCCGTCCGCTCAGATGGAAAGGGAGACAACTGGTACCACTGGAGCCAGTATGCGGTCGGGAAAAACACCTGCGAGGACCCTAGACGACATCAGGACAGAGTTGGCCCTCGTCGCGAGGACCCTAGACGACATCAGGAGAGATCTGGCCCTCGTCAAGGCAGTCGACCCAGGAGGCGCCATCAGCAGAAAGGAGGAGGAGGATCAGGACATCTCTCCAGCATCGACCCGGAAGCCGCCAGCAGCGGGCCGGGGGAGGACAATCCGGACACATCTCTCTAGCAGGCACCCAGAAGCCGCCGTCAGCGGGCTGGGGGGACGAAGATATGGCAAACCAAGACGGCACAGGGAACTCCATTTCCCGCTGAAACAGGTTGATATAGCCGGTGTGGAACTTTGTCTGAACAATCCATTTTTTTTTTTGAGGAACTTTCAACTTTATTTTTATATCCCATAATGTAAGGGATTTGTATTTTTTTATTCTACAGAACTATGTGTTATCAAAAGAGGGAAAAGTATGATAATGTCTTTTCTGATTTCTGTGGCTACTTTTATTGCCATTTTAGTGACATGTGGTTGTTGTTGTGTGCCTTGTATCTGCTCATTGTGTGTTAAGACTCATCAGTTCCACCATTGAGGGAAGAGTAAAGATGACTCAGCTGACAAGGACTGTGCTTTTTAGACATATTTTATTCTCCCTCCACTGTCATAATAAGTTGTTGTTGTGGACTGTTCCGAAAGGTTTAAAGTGCTCTATATCCCAACTTCTGATGGGTTTATATAAATGTTGGGACAGACACAGTAAGAAGAAAATTGACAGTGGTAATGTTTCAAATGCTATATGTTGATCTCGTGAGGTGAGATCAAAAGAGGGATTGAAGTAAAAATATATGATTCTACACTATATTGAAGTAAACATGTATTGTTTGAACTGTTTTAGGTAATCACAAACGGGTTTTGATAATCACTTAGAAAAAGAATGTTATTCTCACTTTTAAATTCACTGACTTAGAGATTCTGTGTTTCACACACCAACATTGATCCTTATCACCACTAAGAGCCAGATGCGGTCACTAAGTCGTTAAAGACATCGTAAAATAGGTGAAGAAGAGCATGGAAAGAGAATGTGGTGGAGATAGGGTGAAGATAAACGTTGACTTTTGACCTAGTGTGGCTTGGGATCTCACTCTCTGGCAGACCTCTGATTGAACCCGGCCAGAGAGCGAATCCAGCCAATCAGGACACTTGAAGGAGGTGAGCAGTTTAAACAGCTCCTCCCCAGGGGTTTTCTGATTCGCTTGGGAGAAAAATGGGAAGGAAGAGATGACCAATCTCCCCCCAAAAGTAGATAGAAATACTGATGTTTGTGTGTGTAAAAATGCTTTTGGGTTTGGTGAGTTGGTTGGTCCAGATATCTGTGTCCGAATCGCATCATCAACCTGAAGTCCAATTTCTTTTTGGTTTGATGAGTGGTTGGTCCGGACGCCTTTATCCGCATCGCATCACAAACCTAAAAGTCCGGGGTACTCGAGTACTCTGTATAACTTGTATATGTGTTTGGTTTCCTACTAGAAGTAAACTCAGATCATTTGTTATAACTTTGATTCCGGTGTTTTCAATTCCTTTCTTATTTTAATAGAGATTTCAGCCTCATCCAACGAACGGCGCGTAGCAGAGGTGTTCTATCCCAACAATATGCGCACCAAATGACTGCTATCGTGTCAGCAGCGGGACCTTAGCATATATATAGGATATATATACAATATATACAAATACACAATAATGGACACAGACTATAAAGGGCACACAGTTTCATTCACTAATGAAAGTCAAACATGTTTGTTTCCACTGTTTTATTGTGTGCCTGTCGCGATAAGCAATTCATTGACTTATCGTACGATAAAAAAAATGAACTCAATAACTTTTCTGACCTCGATAAATTGCCATTTACATGAGGATGTGACTAGCAGTTTGAAAGGATGTACTGTACTTGAATTATTATTATATATTATCATTATGTCAGTGGTCTAAAATGGTCATATGATACAACGGTGCCGACAATATTATCGTTTATCGCAATCATTTCCGGGAAAATGTATCCAACAAAATTAATTATCGTGAGAGGCCTATACATGAAACACACACACACAAACAAATCTACAGACTTACTCCAAACTGCCAAATATATTAATTAACACACTCTCACTCTCATATACTCTTTGACTCTATTTTGGCCAAGTAGAACAATAAGCAGCAGACTTTTACTTTTGTATCATTTCTACTGGATCTTAGATCTGCGCATGCGCAATACGGGTCGGCAGTTGCGGCTCCAGAGTATTTTTGTTGGGTAATCTATGGTAGGGCTAACCCATACAGTGGTGGGGCTCAAGTCAGTATTTGCAATGTAATTACATACACGCTCCCCCCGACAGTGAAACGCCACGCGTGAGGTTTAGATTATTTCCCTGTCTCAATCCAAATTTAACTGTATGAAAAAAAAGGCACATTTGTCTTGTAGTAAATAAAAAGGGCGACCTGGAGCCAATCCTGCAATTTCCCCACAGGTGAAAGAGTTGACATGCTGAAAACCCAAGCCCTGCAGGGGGGTCTGGGGGGATTCTCCCCCAGGAGATTTTTTTAAATACTAACATAAAATACACATTCTGGTACTCTCTTGAGAAGAAAAATAAATAAATCTATTACTACACGACATATTTAAAAAAATGAATGCCATTTTAGTTTTGTTACTTTGTTCTGAAAGCTGAACCTGCTGCTCCTCACAGAGAGAAGAGGGAAGAGGCTGTGTGAATTACTTTACATTGTGGATAAGGGTGGATAGCCCCCATTGTTCTGTGTGTCAAAATGAAAGACAGCCCACACACCTATCAATCATCAAACCGTGGGGTCTTATTTCATTACGTGTTGATTTCTATCAACACGTAATGTTGTATCGATGTATAGAGATGTACTACAGCAAAAGTATTCTCCGTCGGGACTTCCTGCAACAACACCAAGCCGTTATCGTGATTCTGATTGGCCAGAAGACATTATCAAAGATGTTCTATTGAGAAGACGATCACTACGTGACAAAAGTTTTCAAAACCGTTTCTAGTCTTCGGTATTCTTGTTTTTGGCGTGAGAATAGTTTGGGCAGCGTGAGAGCGTGAGATTGAGAGTGAAAGCGTGTGTCACACGCCAGATGCGTGAGAGTTGGCAACCCTGGTCTTATTTAGCACAGACTATGATCCTATCCGTGACATATGGATCTTAACAAAGATCCGCTATACATTAGTACCAGATATACTGTACACGGACATTTTAGTGAACCAGACCAGCTGTTTCCGCCGGGTCTTCGCTTCCCGGGCATCACGTTGTTTACAAGTGTGTTCAGATGCTAAATAAAAGTTTAGCTTGTACTTTTGATACCCCGCCTCTCGGCACCACAACATCCAGTTTACTGTATTTCACATGAGCGATGTCGAACATTGAAAAGTCCTTATAAAATCTCTGTTATTAGATCAGTACTTTTCTTATATGACTATTATTGACTTGAACACTGAGAATGTATTTATTAACTTCAGACATTTGAAATATTTGAAATCAGATGAAAACAAACTGTAACGGACCCTGCCGTGTTATCTATGATTACTATGCCTTACTGTACATTCATAATTTCAGCCGGAGGTAGGTGGTACTGTAGGCGTTGCGGAGGAGCAGATTGCGAGTGAGGTGCCTGTTCTAAACTAACTATTCCAGCTGTTATAAAGCATTAAATAAAAAGTAAGCAAGGAATACAGAATGTTTCGTTACGTTACTTTGTTGAGAATGTGGCCATGTACATGTAATACAGCGACTTGGTCATTGTGGGGAAAAATAACACCCATCCTGATCGTTTCAATGAAGTTGAATACAGAATATTCATATTTGTCAGTGATTTCATGTCAATTCGGCGAACATAAACATCAATGATGATGATTAAATTAGGATTAAAAATCGGGAGAGCCGGCTCGTTCGTTTTTTCCGACTAAACAACATTATTTAAATGATTACATGTCTTATTTGATGATCCTATCCGTGACATATGGATCTTAACAACAAAGAAGTTGATTTCACATGACTCCAGTGTGGAACCCCACTGCACCCCTGGTGGATCAATGATCCATTGCAGCTGGCTTCACAATAATTAAATGTATTTATCACGGGGGCGGTATCAAGTCAGACTGGGGCCGGCCGGCCATCACGGAACGTGCACGAACCGATCACGACCCTCGCATTTTAAACTGTCCAAAATAAGACGCTTCATCTGTATGAGTTTCATTGTGGCAGCGTCCATCACGGCTCTCCCTGATGGATCCATGATCCATTGCAGCTGGTTGCAATACACAAATACAGCTAACTGGGTAATAGTCAACCCAGTCTCACAGCATTTCGTGTTATTAGTCACGAAATTAATTTAATCTATTGATTCGTGTTCACCAACACGATTTTCACCTTTTTTTCGTGTCACACAGAACGATTTTAAATTCAATGTATTTCTATTGGTAGTATGTTTCGTGCCTGCAACACGTCTTTTTGTCCGGTCGGGTCTTGGAAGACCAGAAGCTGTGTGGTTCTTAAAAACATGTTCTTACTCAATATCTTACCCTAAGCCTAACCCTATCCCTTTTATTTTAAATTGTATAATGTCTGAGTTTTTTTGCCATCAGTGAGGAAAATAAATGGGGCTCAGAGCCTCAGAATACTGAAATCTGTATTTATGTCTTCTTTTTTCCTTCTAATTTGTTATTATTTGGTGCAGGCACGAAACATACTACCAATATAAATACATTGCTTCTAAAATCGTTCTGTGTCAGAATACTTAAATCTGTATTTTTTTAAATGTCTTTTTCCTTCTAATTTGTTATTATTTACATTGCTTTTAAAATCGTTCTGTGTGACACGAAAAAAATGGCGAAATCGTGTTGGTGAACACGAATCAATAGATTAATTTCGTGACTATAACATGAAATGCCGTGAGACTGTGTTGTAATAGTATGTTCCCTGACAGAATTCTCAGCTTGTCACTCAGAGGGGGGTGGGGGCTGGTGAACGGTATGGTCAATGTTTGTTTGTTTAAAAATGTTTGCAGTCGCGAAAGCTCTAAGCCAATCACTAAACACCCCTCTTCCTTTACAGCCATGGTCCGATCTGACAGCGCTCAGCTGTCTGCTCTGCGGCAGACTGCTGACATTTATTGTATTGTATTTATTATAAACTTGTTAGTCCTTAACATCTATCACCATTCAAACATGTTTGAAAAGTTTAACAAACCCCACACAGCTCAGTAAACACAGTGAAATGTTGACTTTATTTGATCATTTATTAAAAACTAACGTTCATATTTCTCTTTTGATTATTATAGTGATGAATGTTAAAAACAAAGCACGTTGGCTGATTTTGGACCCCCTCATTATTTTTTAAAACTTTAATTAAATGTTTGATAAGAGCATGCAGATCACAGTACAGTATGCTCGTTCAGTAAAACACGTACACAGCTAAAGAGGAAGAGACAGATCACTGCATAAATATCCAAACCAAACCTACAGTTAACTTTACTGCTGGAGAAGAGAGATCAGGGGGGGGGAGAGCTGTGGCTGATGGGCCATTAGGTGTGTAAACAAAGAGAGTCACACACAGTTGATCACCTGAGAGCTGCCGTTTCATTCAGGCTGGAGCCACACGAGGACGATAACACAACGGACCAAAATTGATATCAAAAAAAGTATTCCGTCCACACGCAATAGGCACCAGAAACGTGTCCGTTCACACGAGACCGCTCGAAAGCGCTGGAGACGCTGTAGTACATATGCTGGGCCTGTAAGTGGCGCTGTACACCTGCCACAAAAGCAGCGAAGAAGACTTCCCGCGCATGGTTGCCATGGTTGCCCTTCGTTTATTCTCCGCTGTGGGCGCTCTGGCTCTTTTTCTCCCACCCCGAGGCAAGCGTTTGCTCCTGCAGGAAATCTCTCCGGTAGTCCACCAGCAGATGAAAAATACCCACCTCTCAGCCTCGGCAGAGTTTCAGTTCGATTTTTTTCGCCGGTCGCCGTTGAAGTTGAAATCTTCCGGACAAAATTAGAAAAGTGCCGGTAAGAGCTCTTCTTTGTTATTTATTGAGCTTTAAAACAAATTGATAACGACTCTATATAATAATATAAGAATAAAAAACGGAGCCTCTCTTTTCCTCCCCCTCTTCTGACAGCCCAGCAGCTGATCTCTGAGCAGGAGAGGTGGGAGAGGCGGGGCTATTGCTTCAACGTTATCAGAAAATGATCGTATAGGCGTACACACAGAGCCGTTTGCCCCCCAAGAGCATTTCGTTCGCAGATCTACCCACCTTGGCACCCGTTATCGTTATCGTTTTATGCGTTTCCATTATCGTCCTCGTGTGGCTAGGGCCTCAGACTATTTAAAAAAAAAAACAGTCTGATTTTAACATTGCACAACAATGAACTCAATGTGTGATTGTTATAGCAGTAATATTAAACACTAATAATACAGTAAACTATTAAAGGTGGGGTAGGTAAGTTTGAGAAACCGGCTCGAGATACACTTTTTGTTATATTCCATGGAATGCTCTTAACATCCCGATAGCAATGAATATCTTAAGTGCTTTGACAAAAAATCCATAAAAAAATGTCATCTGTGGAAGCCGTAATACTGTAAAAAGCACGACCAATCATTTTAGCCGGCCCGGCTAAAATAACTGGATGGCCTACCTGCCTGTCAGCCTTCCATCTGTGCACAAACTTATCTTGTGCCCTCATTGGTCATGTGCGCGTTCGTGTGTGTTGGAGGAGGGGCTCTGTAAGGAAGTGGCAGATTTTCTCCGGTTGTGTATTTTCAAATTCTAGCGATCTCGAGCCGGTTTCTCAAACTTACCTACCCCACCTTTAACAATAGTATAATATTATAGCCCGTTTGCCCATGGTGAGATGACGAGGCTCCATTAAAAATAAACCTCTTTTTAGTGAATTACTGAGTTTGGGCAAGTTAATAACGTTGTAATGAAGTTGACTACAGTATATTCATATTTGTCAGTGCTTTCATGTCAATTCGGCGAACATAAACATAAATGATCGTGAAGATGATGATTCAATTATGATTCAAAATCGGTAGTGAGAGCCGTGCTGCATTTCCTCCCTTTGGATGTGATATAAAAACAAACCGATTATTTTTGTAGTTGTAAACTCACGTGGATTAAACCACATTTATTAGTGCTTTAATGTCAATTCGGCGAACATATGATACATTAAATGATCGTGAGGATGATGATTAAAAATCGTTTGTTTGAACCGGGCTGCATTTCCTGATGAAAAAACTAACCGATGGTTTTGTAGTACGCCAACATGGATTAAACAACATTATTTTGTAAAATAAAAACATGGTGATGTTTTGTAAATGATTACATGTCTCTTATTTAGCACAGAATATGATCCTATCCGTGACATATGGATCTTAACAAAGATCCGCTAGATCAGATACCTGTATCTATCAGCTGTTTATTTCACATGAGTTCAGTGTGGCAGCTTTTTAATCACTGCTCCCCTGGTGGATCCATGATCCATTGCAGCTGGTTTCATTATCATTTTATTTATTTATCAAGGGGGCGTATCAAGTCATGCGGGGGGTTTTCCTTTCAGCGAGGGCCCACCCCGTGCCGATCAAGGGCCCACATCGGTAGGGGCGTCCGAAATGAGGTGCTACATCTGTAGTTCATGTAGTTCTCCATGTCCACTTGTTGCTGATGGTTGTGGTAGAGGAGCTGTAGATTTTGCACGAACATCTGTATCATGGTCAGTAGCGTCTGGAGCAAGAAAGCAACCCTGTGATCCGCCATTGTTGTTGTTGTTGGCGAAACACATCAGCAATGACGCGGGGGTGAGCAGCAGAGGTGGGGAGAGGCGGGGCTATGGCGTCATCGTTATCAGGAAATGATCGTATAGGGCGTACACACAGAGCCGTTTGGCCCCCCAGAGCGTTTCGTCCGCAGATCTACCAACCTTGGGAGCCGTTATCGTTATCGTTATCGTTATCCGCGTTTCCGTGTCGGCCACGTGTGGACGAACCGTCTATACCAGGGCTATTCAATTAGTTTGGAATGGGGGCCGGTTGATGAAAATGATCCAAAGCAAGGGGCCGGGAAAAAATGTCTTGAAATATGAGCAATCATATTTAAGAGCTTCAGATACAGTAAATACTACAACAGCATAGTGGAGTGCATATATTGTGTTTAATTCAATCAAACAACATAGCCCCAAGGCCTTTATAGATCTAAATGGCAAGTTCAGAACTCAGTAGGCCTACATGTTTCATTTGATTTCATTTAGGTGAAATGATCTAATCATTCACACAGAGATGCAATCAATGACAGGAGTTGTCACTACAGGATAGTAGGTGGGTTCGAAACCCGAGCCCGTCGAAGATTTCAGGCATTGTCTACCCCTCTATCTCTCAATGTAACACCCTCTCTGGAATAAAGGCACTATGGCACAAAAAAAAAAAAAAATTGATTACTTTTTAACATTATACTCAAAGGGCCAGTAAATATCACCCCGGGGCCGGATTTGGCCCGCAGGCCGCCAATTGAATAGCCCTGGTCTATACGATAGAGAACTGGAGCGGATACAACCCGTTTCGTCCCTGTGTGGATGGGGCCATATACTTGACTTGGAAATAGGTATGTGTTCAGCATCACTTTCACAGCTTTATTGCAATTTAAGATAATGATATATCTTTTACAGGTATGTGATACCATCCTGATGCACGCCATGGAGCGTTTCTCCTTCACCCAGCACTTCATCAGCATGGAGAGTTGTTCCAACAACAGTGTGAAGTTCCCTGATGCAGCACTTGAAACGACAGTGCAGGCGTACCCCATGTTGAACAAGGCCAAGCTCAAAACGGAACTGTCCCTCATCAATTATAACAGTGAGTTCAAGGCTTGTGTATCTGTACCAGTTTTTCATGGAGAACAACCTTCAGAGCACTTTCACAGAGACTGTCAGCCTTCTCAGGATCCTCATCACCACACCCATGACAACAGCTGAATCTGAGAGGTGCTTCTCGACTTTGAAGAGGATCAAGACCTTCCTGAGAAACACCATGTCACAGGATCGCCTCATGCTCTGGCTATGCTCTCCATGGAGAAGAAACTTGTCAGGGACATTCCTGACTTTAATAAGAAGGTTATTGAGAGGTTTGCCACCCAGAAGCAGAAAAGAGCAAAATTCCTTTACAAATAAACTGTCAAAAAAACATCCACATTTTCTCACCACAGTATTGCTAATGCCATTGTTTTTAAGTTTGTGTACATAGTCCAAATGCTTAAATTGTTTATGGAGGCATTCAAATTTAAGACAAATTGAAAACTCCTGTTTTTTTTTGCATGAAGTCATACTGGGATGTTTGCTGACATTTATTGCATGTGGCACAGCCCTAGAAAAAAATCCACCAGCCGCCACTGGTGGGAGAGAAACTCCCTCTGGAGGGAACAAGAGGGATTTTAGCCTTTGCAGACCATAGAGTGGCGAAGTCCCTCCCCTTCCGGTGGACCTCCATGGAACCTTATTTCGGAAAAATTATGTATGTATGTAAGATTATCTTTCGATCCCGTTTGAATTGTGCCACGAATTACACATATGATGTTTGTCAATTTAAAAGATAATTTTGCAAGTCAAAAAAATATATATATGTCGTAAAACTGTGAAGTAACACATTTGTTTGTGTGAAACGCTCAATGAACTACATCTCCGGTCTCGCACAATAACACACGTCACCAAGATGGCCGTCACTGCTGTCTTGTCAAAAAAAGGATTGACTACCCTCACTATGAATGTCATGCAAAGCTGCCTGCCTGCATGCCTGCCTGCCTGCCTGCGATTCTCTCTGAACTGCCTGGTCTTTTTAATGTTTAATGTCAACCATTTGTGCAGATAGCATGAAGTGCAAAAGATCGCCGATGCTAATGTAGCGTTAGCGTTAGCCTTTCTCCCCTGGGCTTAAATTGTGTATTATAGAATGATCACACCGGTGTGACAGTACTCTTCAAAGGGT
This sequence comes from Trematomus loennbergii, assembly GCA_012861695.1. Lineage (NCBI taxonomy): Eukaryota > Metazoa > Chordata > Actinopteri > Perciformes > Nototheniidae > Trematomus > Trematomus loennbergii. The sequence goes on along the minus strand of JAAOOA010000609.1, from coordinate 134,324 downwards.
TCACGAAATATGACTACTACTCTTACTGTTTAACATTTTGGGTTACTTAATGTTACTTCATGTTAAGGCTAATAAAAATGACAACGCTGTAATGCTAACTAACGTGCTAGCTACTAGCTATGTAGCTAACTTGATCAAGCCACTCCTGGTCCTTTCATCAGACGGGAAGCGAAAGAACGAGCAAGACCCATTGCTGGTATGATAACATCCTGGTACTACGCACACAGGCATCTTGTTAAAGTTATCTTATCTTAGCCAGCGCCATATAGATAGATTCTATCTATATGGCGCTGATCTTAGCTATCTCTTAGTGGAGGAAAACAATTGTGACATCACTTACGCGACTCTGGGATTTGTAGTCTTTCTAGTTGCGTATTTTTCATAGTCTTATATTTCAACAGTTTTACGACAAACTGTGACTTTTTTTACATGGAAATGATTTTTTAAGATTGACAAACATCATATGTGTAATTCATGGCACAATTCAAACGGGATCGAAAGATACGTTTTCTCTCCCCATTGACTTCAATGCATAATTTTTCCGAAATAAGGTCCCATGGACCGGAAGTAGATGGGCGTGACTTCGCCTCTCTATTTACATGCACAACGACCTATGTAACACACTTGAGGAAAGTGAGTAACCCAAAAAGCATAATAGGTCCTCTTTAAAAAGAGCTCAAACAGAGATGCAACATAGTGATGGAGTGAAAAAAAAGGGAAATGTCAAGAGATCAAAAGTTGTTACAAAAATAAGAAGTATGATGGATGTCAGGCTCGGTCCTCTTTATTGATATAGTTTGTTCAGCAAGAGAGCAGAATTGAAGCTTTTTCAAAACCTGATCTCAAATACTCAAAGCAACAAAAAAGTAGATGTTGTTGGTAAAATAAAGTTAGTTCAAACTCAGATTAAAGGGATACAAACAGTAGTGATCTAAACAAAAGACAGAGGGCCTGATGGGTGCTGTGATAAACAACATCAATTGAACAGAAGGAGGACTCAGAAGGATAAACTTAGAGCTATCCATTACTAATTAAAGAACCAAACAACAAGCACAACCCACAACTCTAGAGGCCCTATTATGCTCTTTGGGGTTTTCCCTTTCCTGTACTGTAGTGTGTTATTAAGGTTTTTGCAGCAGCGGGCCGTGCATTTCACACCTAGGCCTTCAGTATTTTCCCAACTGAATATTCCACCTCTTAATACCATTATTATGACGTCAAGGCTATAGCAACCATTAATATTAAACTGAAACTGTGAGGCCAAGGTACCGCTGTAGTTGGTGCATTGGAAGTGGATTGGAAGTGGCGATAGACTATTAGAAATTATTTAATACATATAATAAATGGTTAGTCAGTGATTCTGATAGTGTTTAGGCCAACAGAGAAGGCCTTGCTGGCCCTTAAGGCCCACCACTGGGTTTTTGTGCATGTAAATGGTCTTTAAAGGCTAACATCCCTGTGTTCCCTCCAGAGGGAGTTTCTCTACCACACACTCCCCCACCTGCCTGAAACGCCTCCATTGGACTTCTTTGTTTACTTCTGTATCATAGTGACATCCTATGAAACTCTCACACTTCTACTGGCTAGTGCTCCAACACATTGTACCTGATAACTAAACAATCAGAGCAGACTGGGCTCTGGTTTCAGACAGAGAAGCACAGGCAGTATGAGAAAAATAAAGACTTTGTTTAACATTCAAGCATGGTCACATGTCACAGAAGAGGCACACATACAATTGTGAAACATGAACATGACAGAAAAGGGCTTCTTTAACAAGACACAGCCAAAACAGCAACATCACTATGCCTAATGTGACTAAAACAGTTTTTATAAACTACTAACGAGTACCTCAAACTAGTTAATCCTAAATTAACAGACCTTATACAATTCAAGAGTTACTTGGCATCTGACAACTCATCGCTGCAAATTCTGAGCTGTCCAAGGTTTAAATAGTCTCCAGAAGCAGGTGTGTGTTGTGATTGTGCCGCACCATCTGGATTCGCAACTCTTCCAATGGAAGGGACAGGGCACCACGTCATTACACACAGCTAACAAACATACAAATAGAAACTTATAGAAGGATATATAGAAGAGATGAGTCCGAAACCGTAGCATCAAGCCTCTGAGAACATTTGAATTAGACTACCATTGTAACAAAGGATTTCTGATTCTGATAAAACTAGGATGTAATTGGGGGTGATGAGGTGCCACCATTGTTACTGCTATGTAGTGTTAATTTCGTCAGCTATTTTTTAATTTAGTTTTAGTCTTAGTCCTGTGTTAAATTTCCTTTTTAGTTTTAGTCATATTTAGTCACCTTCATCCTGTTTTTATTTAGTCAAGTTTTAGTCGACTAAAAGTCTGAGCATTTTAGTCTTATTTTAATAAAAGAAAACTAATTATTTTAGTCTACTTTTTGTCAATGAAAACTGTTGAGTCTTTTTTAGTCATCAGATTATATAGAACATTTCAGTCAAACTAGTCTAGCCAAAACCAATAATTTGTCATTTTAGTCAAACTTATTTCACAATAAGATTATATCTTGTCCTTATTTGATGAAAAACACAGGTTGAATGATTAAGAATGCAGCTTTGCAGAGAGTATCTGGTCAGGTTTGTGGTGTTTTTACCAGCTGTGTTATGGCCACATTGCTTCCCTTCTGATAAGGGATTTCTCCGTCTCATTGTAGCGAAAATGGGCCCAAATATCACATTGTTTCTTTCTCCCAAGCAGTGGTGGCTTTAGACTTTTTCGTTGTCAGTCATTTTGACGGACAGGATCGTAACATTTCCGTCATAATCCATTATTACCCGTTGAGTGCACAATTTATCACCCACTCACGCTGACGGGGGTGGTATTCGGTTAACACAAGTGCGACCACTGCTCCAAGCCCTGTTGTTGCCATTTATTTTCTGTTAAATAAGGTTAGTTAGACCATGAATTAGACCCGAGTCTTCCTGACAGTTCACAGTGTGCCGCTGGCCTGGTGTAATTCAAATGTACCGGCGCGCAGCACAGACACACAGCTGCTGCCCAGCCGCAGCACCGGAAATGGAACTGCTGGGAGAAAAACTGCCTATCAGAGATGTAACGTTATCTTTGATAATATTTCGTCTCCTCATTTTTCGTCAACGAAAGTAAAGAGAGATTTTGGCATAGTTTTTATTTAGTAAACTACATTTCGTCTCGTCACTTTTCGTCAATGATATTGCAGGATGATTTCGTTACAGTTATTGTTTACTGCCGTCGGTGCTGTCTCGTCATCGTCTCATTTTCGTCATGGAAAAAAGGTCGTTGACGAACATATTTCGTCATAGTTTTAGTCAACGTAATTAACACTACTGCTATGATACACTTATTACAGACATATCAGTCTGCAGTGAGTTAGAAATCTGCTCCACGGTGGAGCTACTGCACACTACTTTGACAGCCCTGTGGTTGTAATGAAGAAGCTATTTTTTTAAAGAAATTATGTTTGACAAATTCTTCTGCAGACTGTTTTTCAGTGTTTTAGAATGCAGACACAATAAAAGAAAGTTGGAGAAGAAGGGATTAGTAAGCATGTATTGCTTTCTGCCTCATTGCTTTCTCATTAAGGACACATTCTACACCTTCAATAAGCCCTGAGGGTGCCTTACACACACACACACACTTATTGAGATTCAGTCAGAGGCATATGCACACACTCTAAAATGACCTAAACAACTCCTTTTGTAATTTTATGTATTCTCTGTCGATAACAGAACGACAAGCCAATAATCAGAAAGCCAGTGAAGGAGAACAGTAAGGTGAAAAGAACAGAGAAGAGTAGGAGAAGGACAGAGTTCTATTCCTGTGGCGTCTCGGCGGTCGTATCCCAAAGTAGAAACTCATTAACTACCGCCTCTCTGACTCAGTATTACAATTGCTAAAAAGGCAATGACTAAATAAGGCAAATCATTTAAATGGTTAATACCCAGCAATAAGCCAGTCAGGGAAGAGTTGGGGAAGGGGGAAAACACTTTGAGTTGGATGGAGCCTATATAACGGCTTAGCCTTTGTGGCGCTGAGTTTGTGTCAGAACGCATATACCTCTTTTTGTGAACTTGTTACCGTTGGGTTATTTGTGTTGAGGTAATTGATGTGGTTAGTTGCTTAACACTAGAAATAGTGAGGTTTCTGTACGGTTTTGTTTTCTTTAGTTTGAAGAAACTACAGTCCTCTTTTTGTTTACAATCACAATTTTTGTATCCTTTCTAACAATATGCAGTGACAATGAGTGGCCAATATCAGTCAACAATCAATATGAACTTGTAGCTTCAATTTGTAAGACCCTTTAAGAGTATATCAATATTTAGCAAGTTAAATACATGCATTATATAACTATACTTAAGAATACACTTGATTTTGTTAATTTGTAATCTAAAAAGTAGTTATATTTTGATCGTCTGTATTCATTAAATGGGCATTTTTTAACTAATTCATATGCATTGAGGAAAGTGACACAATGAGGACTAGGCTACCTACAGACATTCCTTAACAACTCTCTGACCCTTCAGTGGAGATCAACATAATGTGTCACTTGAACAAGTACTGAGAGATCACACCATCAGTCTGCTGGAAAGGCTGTTACTTTAGAAGTCCAGCACCCTGCAGGCAGAAAAAAACTGATGTCAACAGCAGTCCAAGTCAACATATCATTATTATATAGCCTTAGGGATGAGCTTATCGTCTGATGGAGAGTACGCTGCAGAAGTTATATTCGGGTCCAAATACGGCCTATGCCTGCTTTCCAGATGTATTTCCTTCTGAGGCTCATTTCTCTGATGTTGCAGCAATGTCAGCATCAGTAATTCCTTATTGATGGTATTTTTCAGTGTTAGTAACTCTAACGCCATATTTAAGAAAATAAATGTATTTATTTGCGAGCAGCTAAATACTTTATTTATTATTATATACAATTTAGAAAAAATAAGTATACTTCATCTATTGTTTGAATTTTGGACTAGTATTTTCAGGGTTGGGGTAAATAGGTCCCAAATGCAGTACGGAGACAGGAAGGCGGGTTTCAAAGTTTTAACAAAAATGAGCTTTATTCAAAAGCTGATAACAAACAAAGCGAAACTAAGAAACACTAACCAGGGCCACACAAGGAACAGGAACAAACTCACAGAAAGGAACAGGCAGGTAACATTGATGACGCTCGGACAAAACGCTCAAGGAAAGACAGGATTAAATCAGCCTGTCCTCCTCCAAAAAACGACCAAATAGGTTGATTGTTCAGCAGCTTATTACGACCTATAGTCACTTTTCAAAGTTTAGCACCTCTAGTGGTCGTGTAAGAAACAACAATTTGTGGCATATGGGCTAATGCTCCCGTTGATTGCAAACGCTCCGGAGGGTCGTATATTCACAAATAACCCTCTCTGGAAAATCCTAAATTGTAGGATAGTTTGGCCATTAAAATGCTTTTTGATTCGATTTCTAGCGAGAAGTGTATATTGTACTTTTAGAATCTACGTCCAGTGGATGTGTAGGATCTATAGTTTGATAGCTATTACGAAGATTATTTGAGGTTTCGCCAGGAGAAAGTGTATATACTACAGTACGTCTTTCCCCCTATTCATTTCTATTGACGGCAGCGTCCATGTAAAGTTGGCGTCAACCCTCATGGAGTGAAAACAGTATTCCGGTCTCGAAGTTTTCATAATTAAACCGGAAGTATTCCCTCACTGTCAAATTATTTTACAGTGATATCTGCAGTACTCATCCACTAAAAAACATCAGTTTATCCTTGTTAATTACACAACATTGATTGGTTTAAATCAGTGGTCACCAACCTTTTTAAGCCCAAGATCCCCACCTTGGCCTTGGTGAAAGGTGAGATCTACCTATTGCCGAATTGAGTGAAAAAGATAGCCCAGACAGTACTTCCAATTTGAGGCCTTTTATGTAGGCTAATTGCATCTGAATTACATCAAATAATTTGGTGCAACTTCAATTTGATTAAACCAAGAACACAACATAACTAACATGTCAAAAAGAATAAATATTGTTGTAGCAAACACCTTGGTGGTGGCTTTAAAGCCCCCCCCTCCGCTACGCGCCGTTCGTTAGATGAGGCTGGTTCTATTTAATAAAGAAAGGAATTCAAAACACCGGAATTAAAGGTTATAACAATAATCTGATTTTACTGGTAAGAAACAAAACACGTATACAAGTTTTACAGAGTACTCCGGACTTCAGGTTTCTACTGCGGTGCGATACAGGTATCGGGACCAGCCAGTCAGCAAACAAGAAGCATTTTACATGCAAAAACAACAGTATTCATATTCATATTTTGGGGCGGAGATGTGTTGACTTCTTCCTTCCCATTTTACTCCGAAGCGAATCAGAGAGTCCGTGGGGAGGAGCTGTGTGAGCTGCTCACTCCCCCAGGTGTTTTTACTGGTTGGATTCACTTCTGGTCGGGTCCAATACAGCGAATCAGAGTTCTGAGAAAAAGTATGTTTTCTTCTGAGATTCTGAAGTTCACAAGGGCAAAGTCAATCTTATCTCTGCACCGATATTCACTCCCTTACTTTCCCATGGAATATTTCACATAAACTATTCTTTCCCAGACAACCAAACATTGTACACAGATATATTGATGCCCAGAAAGAACCTTGAAAAGAATATGTGTGTGTGTGCTGGTGGGAGGAGGTGTATGTGTGTGTAACAGGATCTCTGGGTCAGTGAGTTGTAAGTGAGAATACAATATCTATATATGTGATTACTTAAAACAGTTCAAACAATACATGTTCACTAAAATACAATTCAAAATAATACATGTTTACTTCAATACAGTTTAGAACCATATCTGTTTACTTCAATATATATTTACATCATTACATCATACCTATCATTACAATCCTAAATATAAATGTATGTAGCTTATTTTCCATTTGTTTGAGTGAATGAGTATATTATTTTGTTGACAACAACAACAACAAAGAAAAAAAATAACATCTTGCAGTGAGCAGATAACATAAAGTGCCATTTTAACTGTGATGCTTATCCACTGAAGCTTCATGCAAGTGCAACATTTAAGATTAACATTACAACTAGTTATTTTAACACAATTCTTACAAATTCTAAATTCTAACAACATTCTTTATCCGTGCATAAACCATTGGTGCGTTCACACCGGACGCGATGCAAATGACGCGTTCGCGCGGTAGCCAATCAGCGGTGAGGATCTCAGCCTGCCGTCACTGACGGTGAATCAGAAAACCAAAACATCAGCTGTTAGCTGTTAGCACTCAGAGCTCACAACACCTCATATCTGTTCAGAAACTGGACAAAAGTTAAACCACAGACTGTCTGTGTCATGGTGAATACAGTCGCTGTTGTATCTGTGTCTGTATCATGTTGTTGTGAGTCCGGACGGAGCAGCTACAACGTTAGCTTAGCCTGATCGACCCATTCAGAAACACGCATTTTAAAAGGTTTTTTGCCCGCCGTCTTGTATGCACACTTGTCAAAGCATTAATTCATGGTTTTTACTAACCGGTATCAGTATGTAGTCATTCCGGCATCATTTTGAAACGTGTATTACAATTAAATCACAGTAAAATATGTTCATTTTGTTGTAGTTGGTATTTACCATAAGTGCAGTGAGTTCAAAAATATGCAGCATCACTTGAAGTCAGTCTATTATTTTCGGGAGCGACAAGGAATGTCTCAAAGATACGTCAATCAAGTGGCACCTGCTAACGGGGTGGTGGATGATAGGCTTACATCTAAAAACGTTATTAAAAAAAAAAATACTTTTTTTTTTTTTTTACTTTTCTTTGTTTTGTTACTTTTTTTTTTTTTTAACGGTGCACGATCTACCCGCACCACACTCCCGATCGACTGGTTGGTGACCACTGGTTTAAATGGTGTACAATGCTTTTGTGTTTTTCCCCTTCAATTCGGAGAAACAAATAGTTTTTTCGGAGTTTAGGATGGCCGAAGCAACACTACACTACCCATAATCCTCAACTATCGTTTGGGACTACACCATCCCTGTGATTAGTCCTCAAGCTCTGTGATTGGATGTTGGAGTGGCAGTCAGCCAAGGTTACGCCGAGCGTCAAACAGTTCTTTGAAATGGAATGAAACCACGGCAGACTATCCAAAGCAGGATTTGAATTGAGCAAATATGGCAGTAGCCATCGATCATCTTAAGATAAGATAAGATAAGATATACTATACTTATTGATCCAAAGTTGGGAAATGTTTTTTGTTACAGCAGCATGTACAACATGCAATTTATTGTTACTTTGTAATTCTACTCCACTACAATTCAGAAGTTAACCTGGTATTTTTACTCCACTACATTTATTTTAGTTACTTTTCAGATTCTGATTAATGATGTGAAATATAAACATCCCTTAAATCAGACTTTAGTTATACCTGAGTAAAATTCAAAAACACAAAAGCATTGTGCACAATTTAAACCAATTAATGTTGTGTAATTAACAAGCATAATCATGATGTCTTTTTGTGGATGAGTACTGCAGATATCACTGTAAAATCATTTGACAGTGAGGGGAATACGGTTTTATATGAAAACTTCGAGACCGGAAATACTGTTTTCATCCCGTGAGGGTGGACGCTGCCGTCAATAGAAATTAATAGGGGGAAAGACGTAGTATATACACGTTCTCCTAGCGAGACCTCAAATAATCTTCATAATATCTATCAAACTATAGATCCTACACATCCACTGGACGTAGATTCTAGTACAATATACACTTCTCGCTAGAAATGTAATCAAAAAGCATTTTAATGGCCAAAGTATCCTACAATTTAGGATTTTCCAGAGAGGGTTATTTGTGAATATACGACCCACCGGAGCGTTTGCAGTCAACGGGAGCACTAGAGGTCGATAACTTTTAAACGTGATTATAGGTCGTAATAAGCTGGTGAACAATCAACCTATTTAGTTGTATGAGTTGGAGGACTTGTTGGATTAAATACACACAAGGGTAATCACAAGACAAGACACAGCTGGGGAGGGGAGGTGAACACGGGGCAGCAGGTGGACACAATAACAATCAGGCACTGGAGGGAAACTAAAGACAGGAAAGCAAACACAGCAAGTAAGACCGAGGTTGCAGTCGAATAATCCAAAAATCAGCTCCTAACGTCTATCCCTAACGTCTATCCCTATCGTCTATCCCTTGACCTCTGTGTGAAACGTCACGGGGTTAAGGGATAGTGGATAGGAGAATTCAAAAGGATTTAGGAGAAGAGACTGCGGTACTTAAGAGAATCCGACTGCACTTTCACTATCCGACGTGTTTATGATGCGCCAGCGGACGTCATAAATGTGCGTCTGCTGCTGTGGGGAAACTATGGAAACTACAGTTTTCTATACAGCGGACTACAACATGGATGTATAATAAGAACGACGGACTACTGTAAACTCATCTAGAGACTCTGCACCGTGCTCTGATGCTGTTGTTTTATGCTTTATGAACGTGGACAACAGAGAAACATATTCTTCATGACCAAAGTTGGAATTGAAATAAAAAAGGAAAGTGAAACTTATGCTCGTCACCCTCTCCCTCCACATTAATACAAATGATCCCAATACGTATGATTGTATGAACTATGAAAAGATCTTAAAATCAATACAAATGTATTTATTATAAACGTCAGTCCTTAACATCTATCACTGTGTATCACCATTCAAGCATATTTTAAAAGTTGAACATACCCCACACAGCTCAGTAAACACTGTGTTTATTTGATCATTTCAGTAAAAACTAACGTTCATATTTCTCTTTTTGATTATAATACTGATGAACGTTGGTTTTAAAAAGCTTAATAAGCACCGTAACTTTCATGATATAATTTCTCGGTCATAATCGGTTGTTTCCGTGAACGGCCGAATGTTGTGTGACGGCAAATGCTGCGGCTGCAAGGCATTGTGGGGCAGCATTTTCTCCTCTCCTTTCGTAAAGGGAGGTCCAGTGGTTCCTAAGCTAAAGGAGGTTATAAAGGAAGTTTGAAACCTCCTTTCCTTTCATTTAGAGAATTCGAACAGCACTTGTCATGGCTGCCACTGAGGTACTTCCGGGTCATTTCACTCCGTTAGGAAGGTTCCTAAGCTAAATGGACTATTCGACTGCAACCCAGACAAGGCACAAGGAGGAAAACATTTCAAAATAAAACATAAACCCATAACCATGACAGGTATTTGTATAGCACAAACCTGTGCCAATATTAAATAATCCTTCCAATTAACAATCACCAGCCTCTTTAAGATGTATTCTTTGTACTTAAGCAAACTGTGTATCTGACATGTAACAATAACTATATGCTGCTTAGATTCAGATCTTATCTAATATCTGTTTAGAAGTAGCTTTATTGAAAGACATTCAATGTCAAATTTAGCTTGTAGATAGTGGTGGAAGTAGTAGTACTCAGATCTTTTACTTTAAAAAAAAAGTACAAATACTATGGACTTTACAAGTAAAAGTACAAAAGTATTAGCATCAAAATGTACTTAAAGCTAAAAACTACTCATTCTGAACAATGGCCCACTTCAATATAATATCAAGTACTGAAGTATTATCATACTTGAACTTCAAGTATCAAAAGTAAAAGTACTTGTTATGCAGAATGGATATTTTCAAAGTGTAATACTTTTATGGTTATTACAGTATATTATCCTGTGTTTATAAGAGCATTTTAGTATTGTTGTTGGCCAATGTGGATGAAATGTAGATACTTGAAATACTGTGTAGATTGGTAGTACAGTACTGCATTATATCAGCGTATCCCATGTTTTTATATTGGCAAAGTAACTGGGATATATTTGCCTATGAAATGTAGTGGAGTAGAATTATTAAGTAGCATTAAATCCAAAATATTAAAGTACAAAAGTACAGTCAAGTATAAGAAGATGGACCTTTATTGATTCTCCGAGGGGGAAATTCAGTTTTCCACTCTGTTTTTTGTATACATGCACATGCTTCTAATATAGGTACATATAAATATTTATGTTTTTTGTGCACACATACAGTTACAATACACACATATTTATTCACAGATGCATTGAGAGGTCCAGAGCAAAGACCTCAGGGTGCAGTTGGGGGTTAGGTGCCTTGCTCAAAGGCATAGGAGGTGAACTGGCTCCTCTCCAGTGCCAGTCCACTCTCCATATGTGTTGTTGTTGGTCCGACCAGGACGTGAACCGGCGACCCTTCGGCCCAAAGTCCAAGTCCCTACAGACTGAACCACTGCCTTTCTTACAATTATAGAAACTGGTTAAAAATGACCATAACACTTTCCTGTAGCTAAATGTCAAAGTGAAAATCGAGCACTACCACAAGAGTTACCTCAATTATAACAACACTTCTCCAATCACCCCAAGAACAAGTCTATGGAAAACTACTTATGCATCAACACAAAATCCTGAGGGAATGGAGATGTTGCATGCGCCATGAAAAGCTTTGCCTTATTAACATAAGTAGCAATGTGTTAAGGGATAGTGCTTTTAACACAATCAGTCGAAAAACGTATCCACTTAATTAGATGTGCACCAATGGTGAGAATGGAAATTCAAATCAGAATCTGGCACTATAAAATGCTTGGGCTTAGTGCACAATCAAGCGATTACAGGCTTCCTTTGAGAAAAAACTACTTCAACAAGAACACACTGCACAAAAGAAAATACAATTCTACAAAACACTCGAGTTACAGGTTATAACAAAAGTCCTCAGAGAGATGCTTCAATTACACTGCAATACCTGATGCCATTCCCTCCTCAAAGAAGGATTGATATAGCCAGAAAATACTTATTTTACAGGCATTATTCCAGAGCTTTGTATTAAAACTTCCCTGAAAGACCCGCATTCGCAGTGTTCAAAGCTTGCAGAGACAATCACAAAGGGAAAGAAGGTCATGTTGGCGGGAGGATAGAAAATCCGCTCCTTCTCACACTGGAGATAAATGGTTGGTTTTTCATACTCTGAGGAATTTAAACATAAAGCTTAGATGGGGGAAATAATAGGAGAACGGTGTATTTAGCAGTGGTTCTCAACATTTAGTAAGCCTTCAAAAGGAAGTGAAGTATATATTTCCTTCAGTTAAATGAACCTGATACTCATTTAAATAAATGTTAGGTAATATTTTTTGACATCTTTAGGGTAATATTATGGATAAAAGAGGGTTTTCTGCAGGTATGTTTTGTTACCCATTATTTCCTTCTTCCACAACCATTTAAAAAACATGACAGTAAATAAACACGAGTCATAGCCAATATTGTTTTCAGATTTATTACGCGCCTCTCTTCCTGAACCAGAATGATTTAACACTGTTGCAGGAGAAGAAACTCAGAGTGTCTGCAATCAGTAGATTTCTGCCAGATTCTTTCATCATACCTGTAAAATCCTGACCCCCTTACACACTCAAAGGCCCCGGACTTAGCCGCTGGTATGAAGGGAGCCAAAAAAAGATAGAGATGAAGAGATAGATGGTACTAAGACTCTATTTGATCTGAGACATTCAAAGAGAAGTCTTGGAGGACTGGGCTGAGAAGTGTAACGTGAGAGAGACTGCAGAAAAGCAAGCATGAGACGTTCCTGAGGCAGAGAGCCTTGAAATAGGAAAGTAATGTAACTTTCCGTTACTTTTTGATTACCTCAATATCAAATGCAATGCAAAGAAATACATGGGAAAGGACATATCCATGGGATGTTTTCTAATAAAGTGTATTATGTAAGGCAGCACGGAGCTAACGGAGCCAGTATCAGAGCAGACGGAAAGCTAACAGCAGCAGTCACTGCACAGACCTGTCACTCAAGGTGACAACGCTCTAATTCATGCAGAGCTTAAAGGCTAAATATAATAAATTGGTTGAGTTATAAAAAAACTCATGAAGGGGTAAACTATCTATAGAGACTCAAACCTTTTTTTGTACCAGGCTTTAAACATGTTTATTTATTCTGTAACCTTAAGCATTTTAACATGGGGATCTATAGAGATTGCTCCCTTCTGGAGTCAGCCTCAAGTGGCCAATCGATGAACTGCAGTTTTTGGCACTTCCTCATGGCTCTGCTGCAGAGTTTGCCGCTTGGCAGTCTGAATGCATGGCACATGGAATAGGCTATAATTTATTGCAGTTCGAGCAGTATTTGCGATATGTCTATCGCGAATGTTGATACCGCTATGACAATAACGGGGGGTTACGTATTGTAACCCTAGTTATATAAACACAGGCGGAGCCCTCTACTGGACTCTATGGGACTCTATGGGTACTACCGTATCCCGCGTGCATTCTCCCACTGAGACTTCTATAGACGTAGCCGGCCCAGGGCGGGCCTACCTGAATGCGCGCGCATCACACCGTATAAAATGAGGCCTCGCCTCCTGACTATCATCCGATACCTCTCTTCAGCGAGCGGAATAGAACAGACAGTGCCCTGAATAGAGGGCTCCGCCTGTGTTTATATAACTAGGGTTACAATACGTAACCCCCCGTTATATCTCTCACAGGCTCCGCCCTCTACTGGACTCTATGGGTACAGTGGGTGGAGCCCTGATGTATACGCGCACTGTCGTCCAACACCATTCCACCCTACTGCCCTGACCGGCTTTTCTGGTCAGCAGCTGCTGCCCCACACTCTCCCTTAACCAGTTGTGACCGAGGAGAAATATGGGCTGCGGCTGACAGAGCACACCCTGCTGCGCTTACCTCGCAAAAAGTGTGCTCCAAAAACAGTGCCGGGGGACCCCCGCCCCCCCCCCCGCGCCCATAGACGGGTGGGGAGAGCCCCCTCGGCCCCGTATGGGCTTGCTACGCACCTGCCTTCCTGAATCCCTAAGGATAACAGGGAGAGCGCCAGCGCCCATGCCTCACACTCAAGCACTGACCCCGTGCAGAGTGTGAGAGGACTAAAAATGTGGGGCGCCCCTTGCCTATCCCGGGACCCTCAGAGGGCCCAGGACTGGTGAAGGCGCATCACGTCCGGGGAGGGGGTCAGATGCCAACTGACCCACAACCCCCCCCCCCCCTCCCTACAAATCCTGTTTTGCCCCAGCAAGCACAGACGAGGAGAAAGAGCCAGACATGTCCAAGAGATAAAATCTTATAAAGGGGCCTGGCGTCGACCAAGACGCCGCTGTGCATAAATCCTCCACACTGTTGAATAAGGCTGTTGACACAGCTACAGCCCGTGTGGAGTGCGCACGAATCCACGTGGGGCAGGCTCTCCCTGCCTGTCCGTAGGCATGTGCAATGCACTCGCATAGCCAGCCTGCCAGGCGTTTCTTGGACAGAGCTTTCCCGATCACCCGCCCCCGAAGCACACGAACAGCTGTTCGGTGCATCTAAGGGCAGCCGTGAGCTCCACATAACATGCGAGCGCACGCACCGGGCAGAGGAGGTGCAGTTTAGCCTCCCTGGCCCCCCATGGGGGGGGAGACTAAAACCCCCTAACTGAATAGCCCTCGACCTGAACGCACTCCTTAGGTCTTTAGGCACAAAGGAGGGGTTCGGTCTAAGTGTCGCGCCGCTCCGGCCACCCCGAACTAGTAAACAACTCGGGTGCACCGACAGAGCAGTTAACTCGGACACTCTTTTGGCTGACGTTAAGGCAAGAAGCAAAGCTGTTTTCCACGACAATGCTTTCAGAGGGGAGAGCTCCAGAGGCTCAATGGTCCCGAGGCCAGAGCCTCGAGCAATAGGGGCAGGTCCCACTGCGGGGTGGAGACGTGCACTACAGGGCGCAGTCTCCTAACCCCCTGTAAAAACCGCGACATCAGTGGTTGATTAAAGGCTGACCTGCCACCAAAATCCCTCATGACAGGACGAGATGGCTGCTGCATACACTTTCACCGTGGAATGCGCCAGCCCTCTGTCCACCAGTAAGTGTAAGAAGGATAAAATAGAGCCCAACTCACAAGATAGGGGCTCTATTCCCCGTTCCTCACACCAATGCTGGAATCTCAGCCACTTCGGCCTGTAACAGGCTGTGGTGGATTCTGCTCTAGCTGCCTGGATAGACTGAATAACGCTGTCAGACAATCCACCCTGTCTCAGCCTGTCCCTCTCAGGAGCCAAGCCTGAAGAGGACGGCCCAGAGTGGGTAACGCCCCGATTGCACCTGCCCCTTGAGACATCGCCCCCCCAGAAAGGGATGGTCACCAGCCGTCGTTTGTGCCTCCAAACGCAGGCTGGGGAACCACCTCTGCAGGCGGCGCATATGTAGTAACCGGCGGGACCACCATGTGAGCAGCCGCCATGAGACCCAGAGTCTGCATGACAGTTAAAGCTGTCACTGTTGCCCCCTGTCGCAGCCTGTGCACCGCCCTGAGAGGGGCGCACGTCTGCTCTCTGACAGGGTGGCACGCAGCGCGTCTGCATCGAGCACCACACCCAAATACAACGCCTGTTGGCGAGGTATGGGGGTGCTCTTTCTTTCCCATCGATCGCAAAACCTAATTTGGTTAGGTGTGTGATCAATTGTGCTGTGCAAAACATTGCCTGTTCCCGGGACCCAGCCATGACTATGAGGTCGTCTATGTAAAAGAAAACTCTCATGCCGTGTGCGCGCAGCGGTTGAGGCGCTGTGGCCACACATTTGCTGAATGTGCGTGGGGATAGGGAATAACCGAACGGCAGCCTGTTGTATTCGTAGGCTATTCCCTGGAAGGCAAAACGCAGATACTTTCTGTGCTCTGGAACAATTTCCACATGAAAGTACGCGTCTTTCAGGTCGATGGTGGTGAACCAATCGCCTGGCTGCACAAGCCCTAGTAACTGTTTCACAGTTAACATGCGGAATTTCCTGCTGGAAATATGACGATTCAGGCCCCGGAGATCTAGAATAGGTCTGAATTCCCCTGTTTTCTTGAGAACCAGGAAATACATGGAATAAAGACCCTTCTCTCTGTGCTGAGGATGCACAACAGACACAGCCTGTTTCTGCACCAGAGCCTGAATCTCTGCTGAGAGGAAACCCATCTCCTCCTGGGAAGACAGATTTACCTCTCGCATGCCCATAAAAGGAGGTGGGATGCTGCAAAACTGGAGTGAATAGCCCCGTTTCAGCGTCCTGTCCATCCACCTTGTCAGTACACAGCTGAGTTTCCATTCCCCATAACATTGTGTTAATGGGCAAGCCCTCAGCTGTGGGGCCGCAGCTATGAAGCTGTGGTACTCTCTGGTGGCCCACTCCGCCGTCAAACCCTCCATAAAAGGAAGTTTGACCCATGGGGGGCTGACACAGAAAGGGCCGTTTTTCTATAATGCAGTTTCCACTCAGAAAAAAAACGGCAGATTTTCCACTGAGGTCCCTGAACGCACCACGGCACGCTCCCGTGAGAGCGCGCGCTCCGCCATAATGCTGTTTCCTCTTAGAGAGAAAGAGGCATTAATCGGAGCTTCTTCTGTCCATGAACGCACCGCGGCCCGCTCTCGGGGGGGGGCCGCGCGTCGTCATAATGCTATTTTCCTCACTATGGAAAACAGCATTAACCGGAGTTCTTACAGGCGTAGTGTGTTTTACTAAGGCCCCTGAACGCACCGCCACGCGCCTCTTTACAAGTGCGGCAGCTATAGTAAACAGCATTATTTGGAGTCTTAGCTTCAGGCATAGAATGTTTTCTAACAGAAAAACGTCGGCCATAATGTCCCTGTACCCGCACCGCACTATAACAGTGCTGCCTGCGGTTTATCACTCTCATCTGCGCACTCCCACTAGCCTCCTCCCTAACGGGAGCTATAGCTGGGGCGGCGAGTGGGGAATTTGTACAGTCATCAACATGTGCAAGTGTATTGTGGAAACAAAGGACACTCAGACTTGGATACAGATCAACACCATCTTTATTTTAAAAGTTTTGACAGAGATCTGGGCATTAAATAGGCAGTTAACTCCGCGAAGATGGAGCTCCCCACCCGGGTGCTCTGCTGTTGCGGAGCCTGCCTCGGTCGGGCAGCCCTTCCCCGTGATTGCCGGTATGCCGGTGCCACGGGGTGGGCCGTAGAGGTGGAGGGCGCTGCAGCTACGGGACCCCCGTGCCGGCGCCTCTCCCTCCGCTTCACTGTCGCACTACGCTCCCTCCCCTGCATGGCAACGCGAGGGGGGCACGTAGCGGGGCCTGAGGAGGAGCCAGCGATAGCATGCGGCTAAGCTGGACTCTCTCCTCCTCTAGGCGGCTGAAGCGCTGGGTGACCGAGGAGACCGACCCAAAGAGCCCCTCCGTGGACACGGGGGCTCCGAGGAGATCTTCTCGGTCCTTCTTAGATAGGGCCGTGAGCCACACGTGACGAGACGCCACTGTGGCCAGGGAAATCATCCGCCCTGCTGCGGTGGCCACGCCATAAATCAGATTACTCATCTGACTAACAGCGTGGTCCGAATAATCGCTCTCGTCCTGAGACGGGAGGGCGGGGGCGTCTGCCTGAGGGTGATCAGGAAGACGCCAACACGCCAAGATTATCGGCCGCAGCCGCCATCTGCGTACCGAGCTTGAACAACTTATCCAGATATTCCAGGTGTCTCGGCAGCGGGGCAGAGGACGTTTACCCTCCGCCCAACCAGCCGCGGAAGCAGATGGGCCGCCAGGCTCTCATCGAGGGGGGGGGCACACCTGGACATGTCGTGTCCGAGCGATCCACCACCTTAACGATACCCGCCATGGCGGCTTATAAGACAATGTCGGACTCCGTAATTTTCTCTGGTCCCATCCCCAATCTGATCAATGACGACATGTATAGCCACATGTCATCATTTCAGCACTTGTCTTGGTGGTGTCCAGCAAATATCATATCATATCATATCAGGTTTTATTTATAAAGCACATTTAAAAGCGATTTTTGGTCGAGCCAAAGTGCTGTACATGTAATAAAAACACATTACTACAAAACACAATAAACGACAATAAATTACAGCATAAAACTTAAAAAAACCAAAATAAGAATAAAACACACGCAAAAGTCAGGAGTCATGCTCCGCTCTAACTAGAAAGCCAGAGAGAAGAAGTGTGTTTTTAGTTTTGATTTAAAAACCCCTAGGGTCTGGGCCGACCTTACATGGAGGGGCAGTGTTCCAGAGCCTAGGGCCAGCTGCTGCGAAGGCTCGGTGCCCTCGGGTTTTTAGCCTGGTCTTGGGCACTACCAGCAGCAGCTGGTCAGCAGACCTTAAAGCTCTGGCTGGGGTGTAGCGCTGGAGCAGTTCAGTTATATAGCCGGAGCCAGCCCATTCAGGGCTTTAAAAACAAATAAAAGGACTTTAAAATCAATTCTGAACCGAACTGGAAGCCAGTGTAGTGAGGCCAGAATAGGGGTGATGTGGTCGCGCTTTTGTGACCAATCAGCAAACGTGCAGCCGCGTTTTGTACTAGCTGTAAGCGTTTGATAGAGGCCTGGTCCATACCCACATACAGAGCGTTACAATAGTCCAGTCTCGAGGTTACAAAGGCGTTAATAACCCTTTCTAAGTCTTTCAAAGATAAATACGACTTGGTTTTGGCCAATAGTCTTATTTTAAAAAAGCAGGATTTTACTACGGTGCTGACCTGCTTGTCAAATTTAAAAGTGTCAGTGAAGGTCACTCCAAGGTTCATGACCGAGGGGAGTATGTTTTTTTTTAGAGCCCAGAATATCAACCGGAGAGGCTGGAGGTTGCGGTCCAAAAAAGATGACCTCGGTCTTGCTCTCGTTGAGGTTGAGGAAGTTTTTGCTCAGCCAGGATTTTATTTCTGCTAAGCAGTCCATCAGCTGCTGTAGTGAGTGTGTGACATTTGCTTTGAGAGGCAGATAAATGATGGCAAATGTGAATAATATGTAGGTGTACTTATGTACAACATAAAAAAGAGGATATTGTTAAGAAAAAATGTTGAAATCAGTGTGTAGTTGTTAACTTTGTTAGTTGTCAGACCACACACACAATAAACATGTAACGGAGTTAAAAATGTGTAGACATAATTATTAGTTATAAATTACGATTTATAATAGGTTGTGAATTTTATTTTTATGAGATTGTTTCCTTTTGGTGTTTTTGAGTTATGTTTCTTTTTCTCAAAGTAATGATAAACCTGTGAGTTGGATGTAGAAAAGTCAGAATCAATATAGATGTTTTTTTATTTTAAAGAAAATTCAGATTTTACATAGTAAAAAACTGTAAATTATGGTGTCCGTCCAAAAATTCTTTTTTACTTATAGTGAAAACTACCCTTGGATGATGGGTTAGTAGACTAAAAGCTTTAGGAATCCAAAGTACAACATATAATAAGTACCCTGTATCAAGATTGATGCAAAACAAATGACATTTGACCTTTTTAGAGAGATTTAGCAAATAAACCACTTCTGGGGTCATTTGGGTGGATTTTCCATATCTCTGGTCCCCCTTGCTCAATTTTGATGGTTGACACCTCTTTCTGACCGTTAGAGCCAATAGAATTGAAGGGGGAGTCCCCCACACACACGTTGTGAAGAGAAAAGGTGGGGGCTTCGCGCATGTAATTTTCAATCAGAGTGAACCTATCTCTAGCTTTGACATCTGGAAACGGAAAAGCAGTTTGAATGCTTATGGATTATCAGAAATCATTTCAAAGGGACACAGACACATTGGATTAACCTATGGATTAACTTCAGCAGCGTTTTTATCATTTTAATGCCATTGAAGACCACTTTGGAGAGACTACAGAGCCAAGGTAAAAATGTTAGCATTTTTAGCTACCTAGCGTCACCTGTTTTGATGTCCGTTTTTGCTTATAACGTCGCAAATACGTATAATTCAGTGGTAATGTCGATGTCAATAGATTCTGTGTCACCTCACGATGTGAATCGATGTGTTAGATGTGGTGAAAAGATAAATAATAAGGTTTTGTGAGTGATTTTCGGTGCAGTAAGGTGTTAGCATTTTTCGCTCGTTGCTAATTCAGAGGCTCAGTGTTAGCATTATGGGTTTTCTTTTGAAAAAAAGATAAAAAAGATCAGTTAGATGAGTTTCTTCCCGTTACATGGATATAAAACATTCATAGTTTTATTAAATGAACATGCCCTCAGACACTGTTTCCTGCAAGATGTTGCGGCAGTGGCCCGGTACCGGGGTCTCTCGGGCTTAACAGGTTCATAAACACAACATTACATCTAGCTGAAATATTTCAAATAGGCTTTTGCTTTTAGCCCTACCTCAAAGCTGCATGAGCTGCTTAAAAGAGTTGTAATGAAGTCCCAAAGTTTAATAAACAGTACACAAATGAAACATTTCAGAGTATAGATTAAATAAAGCAAACCAGCTACATGTCAGGGTACCATTTTATAAATCAAACCGGACATAGGCTATACAGGTCTAAATGTTTTCACTTTGGTCTATTTATACATGTAATAGTATTTTGTAATTTAATTGATAAATGTAATTTATCTATAAAAGAGCCATATCTCTGTATGACTGTAGGACACTTCTGAACTGATTTGATCTGTTCATAAACTGGAGAAAAGTTATACATGTACAAACCACAGACTGTCTGTGCCATGGCGAATACGGGCGCTGCTTTATTTCTGTCTGTGTGATGTTATTGTGAGTGTGGACGGAGCAGCTTTCAGGAACATCAAGTCAGTGAGTGCACCTGCCTTAAACACCATGGTAGCATCCCATCTCGCCCCCTATCCCCAAATACCCTGTTGATGACCTGGCAGCCTGTTACAACACTGCCCTAGCGCTCAGCCTTGATGCTCTGGCCCCTCTCAAAACCCGTACAGTCTCCTACACCTGCCCTGCCCCATGGTTCACTGCCGAACTCCGCTCCATGAAGGCTGCTTGTCGCCGGCTTGAGAGACTCACTAGAGGAACTGGTCTCACTGTCCACCTTGAGGCATACAAGGACCATGTAAGGGCCTACAAGGAGGCTCTCACCCGGACCAAAGCGCAATACTATTCAACCATAATCCACGACCAACAACATCAACCAAGAAAACTGTTTTCAACCATAAATCGTTTACTCCGCCCCATTGCTGCCCCACCTGGTGCTCGTGACCTCTGCTCGGACTTCCTGGATTTCTTCCAGGCCAAAGTGAATTCCATCCACTTGCAGCTTAACGCACCTGCCCCCCCTGCTCCACACACAGCTCGTACTCCAAACACAGCTGCTCCAACTGCACGCTCCTCATACTGCCACCTCTCTGCCTTCGCCCCTGTGGATGCTGTCCAGGTGGCTAAGCAGGTCTCTAAGGCCAAGCCCTCCACCTGCTCTCTGGACCCATGCCCACTGTCCTAGTAAAGGCAACACTACACACTGTTCTGCCCACCATTGTGGACATCATTAACTCCTCCCTGTTAACTGGCGTCTACCCAAAATCCTTCAAAACCGCCTCAGTCACCCCCATTCTGAAGAAACCCGGACTTGGCCCAACTGACCTCAACAACTACCGGCCGATCTCCAACCTTCCCTTCCTTAGTAAAATCTTGGAAAGCGCAGTCGCCGACCAACTCCACCATCACATGTCCAACCATGAGCTCTATGAACCCTTTCAATCTGCCTACCAGACCCACCACAGCACCGAGACCGCCCTGATCAAAATCACCAATGACCTCCTCATCGCAGCTGACTCAGGCTCCATCACTACACTAATTATCCTAGACCTCTCTGCAGCCTTTGACACCATCTCCCATAACATCCTCCTCAACCGCCTGTCTGAATTCCTTGGCCTCACTGACTCCGCCCTCCTCATCCACTCATACCTCTCGGACCGGACACAGTTTGTCACACACGCTGGCTGCAGCTCCCCCTGTGCTTCTGTCAATCATGGAGTCCCCCAAGGCTCGGTGCTCGGTCCCCTTCTATTTACAATATACATCCTTCCGATTGGTGATATCATCCGCAGCCATGGTCTCTGTTTCCACTCCTACGCCGACGACACCCAACTGTACATCAGCACAAAACCCTCTGCCCATCTCCCCCTCAGTCACTAATCAACTGCCTACACGCAATTAAAACCTGGATGACCACCAACCTACTCAAACTAAACAGTGATAAAACTGAGCTCATGGCCCCCAAGGCACTGCTCGGGAAGGTTGGAGATCTGTTCCTCAACATCGACGGTTCCATCATCTCCCATCCCCTCAGGTCCGCAACCTTGGCGTTGTCTTGGATTCAACCCTTTCATTTCAAAACCACATCAAGTCCGTTTCAAAATCAGCCTTCTTCCACCTCAGAAACATATCAAGACTCCGGCCATCACTCTCCGACTCTGTTGCAGAGAAGCTAATTCATTGTTGTATTACCTCACACCTGGACTATTATAACGGACTCCTGTCCGGGGTTCCCAGCAAAACCCTGGACAGGCTCCAGTATATACAGAACTCAGCTGCCAGGGTTCTCACACGCACCAAGCCCTGGCAGCACATCACCCCCTCTCTTCAACCTCCACTGGCTCCCGGTCAAGTCCTGCATCACTTACAAACTCCTCCTCCTCACCTACAAATCCCTCCATGCCCTCTCCCCTCAGTAACTCACAGATCTCCTCCACCCATACATCCCGTCCCGCACCCTTCGATCCTCAGACTCTGGCCTGCTCTCCATTCCACCTTCACGCCTCCGCACCTTTGGGGACCGTGCCTTCAGTGTCGCTGCCCCCACCCTCTGGAACTCCCTCCCTGCAGAAATCCGCAACGCCCCTTCTCTCAACATCTTCAAATCAACCCTTAAAACTCATCTGTTCAACATCGCCTTCCAACAATAACTCACTCTCCCCCCCCACTGCAACGTTGCACTTCCATTTCTGCCCCCTGTTTTATGTTTTATGTTTTTATGTCTTGTCCTTGTATGTTTCTTTGTAAAGCGACCTTGAAGTTATGAAAGGCGCTATATAAATTCAAGTTATTATTATTACATGTTAGCTTAGCCCGATTGATCCGATCTCCATTCAGGAAACATACATTAAAAAAGTACCGGTATGTAGTTATTTCGGCATCATTTTGTAAAGCCCACCTTAATACTTAAATTAGTCTACAAAGTCCTTTAGCGTTTGCACAAAATCTAAACGTTTTATGGGGTTATTCCTTTTCTGACAAGCATTTATCCAAAGAAACACCAACAGATTGGTAAGTTATTTAGTCGACGTAATGAGAAAGGAACCACTAAATGCAGAATAAATGCTCAAATATCGACTTGACATACGGCGTAGACAGATATGTATAAATGAATAACCCAGAGCAAGATAGGACATTTAGGAGAGTACAGGTTGGGGCGGGGGATCCAATGATTGCTGGATTGATTTTCCACGAAACGAAGAGAAACAATTACAGGCCTGAGAGCAGCAGGGGGAGTCTGGTGATAAAATACGTTAAGCGAAACAGGGATGCGCTATCGATCCAGGTTCATTCCCACACATTGGTAAACGCTTTGCATTAAAAGGTGCTCAATTGCTCTTGCCCGCAGTGGAGTGATGCCTTGTGGGTAAATAATAATAGACACAACAATATTGGGACACTTGCTGGTGGAACACACCGCTGATAGGACAATCACAAGCCTAAGTGGGGCACTTTGGCAACAAGCTGAAGTAGGGAATGACAAATTGGGATGAAAACAAAGAGGCAATAGGTGCTGATATAATTATAATAAATGTATTGGTATAGCACTTTTACAAAATAAACATTATGTAAACTATGTAAAGTTGAGAAAATAACTGCCGTCTTATATCTATATTGATCTTCCTTGCCTTGCTCAGCTTGTTGATATCTCGTTTTTTTTAATCAGTTTTCCTGTTATTGTCTATCTTATTTGAACCAAAAATCTCTTTGGCTGATTAAAATGCAAAAAATCCACAGCAGAAGGTTATATCTGATTTAGTTTCATAACATGTATTCTGGAAGTTATTTAACCATAGGTGGTTGTCTTTTAAGCCTCTAAACTCCATGTTTCTTTCCTCAGTCCTTCTGTTTTACTCTTCCTCTCCTCATCTTTACTCAACTCTACCACTTCTCACCTTTTGAGCCTGAAGCAGTGAAAAGCAGTCCTGGCGCAACCAATTACAGGAGGCAGGAGTTTGGCCGAAAACTTGACTTCCCCAGAGCTGCTGCGACAAAAAAACACACACACACACACACACACACACACACACACACACACACACACACACACACACACACACACACACACACACACACACACACACACACACACACACACACACACACACACCACACACACACACCACACACACACACACACACACACACACACACTTATGTTCATCTCTGCAGTGTTCAGGGCAAAAGTTTGTACCCTTCAGCATAGACTGTAAAAGTTTAAAAGGAGTGTGTGAATGTGTGTAGAGACTCAAAGAGGATTTAATGATAGATACTGAAGTTTAGGATTGTCCCCTGCAGTGCAATATCCAACACCACACACACACACACACACACACACACACACACACACACACACACACACACACACACACACACACACACACACACACACACAGCCTGGAGGAGGCTGGATTCATATGGGGGTAGATTTGTCTCAATAATATTTGTGAACAGAAAAATAATCTTGTGTTTAAATGTAAAACACCTTCCACAAATGCATTAAAAAGATTTGCAAACTAAAAAGAATCAGATCTGCAAAGATCTTTGAATAATATAATTAATTTACAAATAAACACAATTCATTTGTGATATCCCTCTAACATTTAGGACTTTCCATCAGGCATTTGTGAATCCATTTTGTATTTGTGGATACAAAATGCATTTGTGGATCTCAGTTCTCTGTTTGTGGATCATCTTTTTACTCACTGATGGTCCGCCACATTAAGTGCTGTTCCAAACCTATGAGTGTGGAGGTGGAGTGTGTTACAAATGCTTCTGTGCTAACATTTACTGATAAACTGCAAAACAAGATAGACATTTAATATCGACATACAGATGTTTACAACTTCATGATTACTTTGAATTTCATTTACTTAGGATCATATACCTGTGTTAGTTTATACACGGTAAATGTGTGCATTTTATTATACAGTTTTGTATGTTTACAGCGACTGTTGCAAAAACTGAGCAGCTTATAAACATCAGATTTAAAAACAAACCTGGACCAGTTATTGTGATGCTTTGGAAACATTTTCATGAAAGTTTCAAGCCAATAAAGAAGTTCTTTAATAATTGCAATGAAATAACACATTTGAGGGGTGGGGGTTCTATGAACATTAATGCTTCTAAAATTGCCAAATAGTTTAAATTAAACACATGTATCTCACAGACAGCAAAGATATTTATTGGAATGTATTTTCAAAGACTTTTATACATCCACATGCATCTCATGATGTACCTCCTTGTCTCACTTTGTACCTTAACCTTTCTGCCTAAAAGCCTTTCTAAATCTGCCTTTTTAATATGAATTCTACTCACCCTTTCCTGTCAGAGAGCTATTCCTGTGTTTCAATGACAGGTGTTTCAACAACTGAACAAAGAAATAACCTTTCCACACCATGTCTACCTATTATGTACCATATGTGTATCAACCCAGCGTTTTGCTCTTGACACAGAAAATGTGTTTAAAAAGTCTGACTAAACTCTCTGTTTCCTGTTTTCACAAGTCAACTTTTCCATAAAAAAATAAGCATGACATGACTGTGAATCGGGAAAGCAATTAAAATATCATTTATTTCCAAAGTGACTTTTTAAGTTAAACGTGTAACTGCTGATCCAGAAGCTATCCATTTCATGTCAAGTACATTATGCAGATGAAAGAAGCTCATCGACGACATTGAAGAGGATTGAGCGACCATCTGTGGCTGAGAATCAGTTTCTGTATGTGGTATTAATACATGTTTGTCTCTTTGAAATGACTTAGGGATTTTTTTATTGAATGATTGTCTGCTGGTGTAGCTAAACACAGGGAAGGGCTGATTTCACATCACAACACACCTTTTAGTTTTTGTTGTCATAGTGGAAGTCAGGGTTGGGAGGTTACTTTAAAAATGTATTTCGTCACAATTACCATTTAACCTGATTACTTTACATTTATTTGGACTACTCTATAATAAACTGCAATGCCAATAAACCAAAATAACCAATGTAGTATATTGAAATACTGAAATAAAAAAATGAACCAAAGCAAGTGAAAACCATAATGCAGATTAGGTCATATTCACACTTAAAGCATTACAGAACAGTACAGCTTAAAGAGAAGAGATACAATCTGATCCTTTTACAACACACACTATATGCTCTTTTTAGTTTTGTTGTAACTTTGTAATCCTGCTATAGTCTGAGAAGTGCATGGTCTCTAGTGAAGTACGGCGGTGGGAAAGTTCTTATATGGGGATGTATGAGTGCTGCAGGTGTGGGAATTGTACTTCATTGATGGTAAAAATGAATTTTAGATGTACTGCAACATTTTGAAATATACGATGCTACCATCTCTCCACACCCTGGGTAGGCCGCCACTTTTTCAACATGACAATAACCATAAACAAGGCCACTGCTGCATTCCTAGGAAGAACAAGGTAAAAGTTCTGCAGTGGCCAAGTATGTCACCCAACCTCAAGAGACGAGTTGAGCATCAAACACAAAGGCACTCAAGGAGAGGTGTGGAACAGGATAGACGTGATAATACGTGGTTAACTTGTACACTCAATGTCAAGAGCAGAGGACAGGACATACTTAGTATTAGAATATTGTGTGTTTAATTGAATCTAGGGTTTACTCATTTTTGCAACCCTTGATTTAAGTAAAGTTTTCCATTTACTTATTTAACACATACTGATGAGATATCTTTCTATGTTGTTATCATATATGTTTAATACTTTTCTAATTGTGTTATCTTGCAAGGAATTGCATTGGTGATGATTGAGAAATCCTATGGGAGATACCAACTACAACAAAATGAACATATTTGACCGTGATTTAATTGTAATACATGTTTCAAAGTGATGCCGAAGTAACTACATACTGATACCGGTTAGTAAAAACCATGAATTAATGCTTTGACAAGTCTGCAGACAAGACGGCAGGCGAAAAGCTTTTAAAATGCAAGCTTTTTGAACATCAAAGTATGGAGACATGTCACAGTCGAGGCACTAAATACAAATTAGCAGAATATATCCTCTTAAACTAGAGTTTGATAAACAAACATAGGTTCTCTGTGGAGTAGCACAAAAGTTGATCCATTTATAACCAACGACCAAGCAATACCCATCACATTCTCCAAAAGTCAGCTGTGCTTAACTACTGCAGGATGTCTGAACCAATCAATCAAGTCTGCATTACATATCCAATTACTTATTCTCACTGATCAAACCTGTGTATAAAGAGTTGGTTGAGAGTAGTTTTTAAGTTCATTAGCTGAGGCTGTGCAGATCAGTTTGCATGGCAGCAGGACTGTTTCATAGCCACTTCAAATATCAATCAGTCACCATTAATGCGACCCGCCCTGTATTTACCGGATTGCTCTGCAGTTATTCAAACTGACACAGTCCATATGAGTGACTGATTGAGGGTCTCCTTCATATTTCTTACCTTGTCGAGTTGTGATGAGAAAAACTCTAAGCCCTGCTGTCACATTACTGCAGACTGTAATCAATCTGAGAGAGGAGAAAACACTGTCAGTCGCCTGAGAGAAAAATATAATAATAAAAAATCAATGGGATGGAATTAACTTTTGAAACCCTTTTTTTTGTTGTCTTTTAAAAGTTTATTTTCATCCTGGGAAAGTTAACTGAATACACTTCAACAGAGTTTTTTTCTTGAATAGTTTGAAGGTGAAAAACATCCTTGCCTCATCAAATCACAACATAAATCATTCATGATTATCTCTTTCTGCAAGAAAGCAATAAGCGTAATTAATTCATACGGGAAATAATGGATTATTACCAGGGGTGCACATAACTTTTTTGCCCTGGTTCTCAAAGGAGCACCTGGAGATGTTGCTTGGTGCGCATCCTTAAAATGAAATAAACCGGACCTTTTGAGGGGTACTTGACTTTATGAACGGATGGACGGGGGGGGAGGTGCGCTAGTGAGCACGCTCATGAACTGTTCGCCGTGCCTCGCACGTCAGAATGTATTATGGTGCATTAGTTACGAATTTTTGTTCTCAAAAAACAGTGCATTGTGTGTAATACAACTGTGATTTTTATTAAATGAGTTCGTTTTTAAGGAAGGCCAGAGCTTCAGCTGTGTCAAATAGATTGTTCCCTTTAGTTAACGTTATTTAAAAGATAATTATATTCCTATTTGATCATGTCCCCTTTATTGTATTACGGACGCAGAGAGCAATGTGAGCGTCCATTCCCATTGGATAACGGAGGATTTTACACCCGGAAGTAAGTATTCTCCTTACTGTCGGTTGATTTTACAGTGATATCTGCACTACTCATCAACTCAAAAACACCAGATTATCCTTGTTAATTACACAACATTGATTGGTTTAAATTGTGTACAATGCTTTTGTAATTTTCCCCTTCGATTCGGAGAAACAAATATTTGTTCAGAGTTTAGGATGGCCGAAGACACTACACTACCCAGAATCCTCAGCTATTGTTCCGCTTTGCCTCAAGCTCTGTGATTGGTTGACCTCCAACTGCATTCCATATGAAAAAATGTTTCGTAAAATCGTACGATAAAATCATACTTTATTCAGCAGTGTTTGCTTTACTCTTTGAAAGTCATCACATGAATGCATTGTAATAAATGGTTTGGCTGCATTAAACATCTGTCGTAGTTCTTTATTTATCTACAGAGATCGGGCCTCAGAATAGACCGGAAACTATTCTTTTACCGTTCTGTTTTAATTTCACAATAAAGTTAGTAGTAATAATTTGTTTTGATATTATTGTTTTTTATTAACCTCTTAAGCCCTGAGCCTGTTTTCAGGTCTCAGGCTCTAAAATGACATTCCCAGAACAAATGACCATATCTTCCCTTCTAAAAGGGTTAAATTAATAATCTTTATTCTCAAAGTAATGATAAACCTGTGAGTTGGATGTAGAAAAGTCAGAATCAATATAGATGTTTTTTATTTTAAAGAAAATTCAGATTTTACATAGTAAAAAACTGTAAATTATAGTGTCCGTCCAAAAACTATTTTTACAGATAGTGAAAACTACCCTTGGATGATGGGTTAGTAGACTAAAAGCTTTAGGAATCCAAAGTACAACATATAATAAGTACCCTGTATCAAGATTGATGCAAAACAAGTGAAATTTGACCTTTTTAGAGAGATTTAGCCAAAAAACCCCACTTCTGGGGTCATTTGGGTGGATTTGACCTATCTCTGGCCCCCTTGCTCGATTTTGATGAATGAAATCTCTTTATAACCGCTAGAGCCAATGGAATCGAGGGAAAGTTATATACACACCAAAACGTTAACAAATAAGGAGTGAGAGTGACGCGTTACAAAAACCGGAAGCTGCATACACTCTGGTGGCTACCATTAGCAGCTAACTTTTCCGCTCCGATTTTTACATAAAAAATGGAATTATGGATTATAAATAATTTTTTAAAAGGTACAAGTACATTATCAACCTTTGGATCAACAGTTGTAGATTTATTTTTTTCCGTTTTAATGCCATTGAACACGTCTTTTGACCTAATTGACAGCTACGGTGAGACGATCTGCCGTAAAAGCCCCGTAAAGGTACGTGTTGTGATGTCTGTGTTTGCTTCCCCTGTCGCAAGTTGGGATCGCTCAGTGATGATACTATACCTAAATAATCAGTGGAGTCTCAGCTTTAATAGGCTATATTGTATGTGCAGCTACGATAAGTAATAAGGGTATCTTTATCTTGAATTGTGTGCCGCAGTGCGTTAGATTTTTTCGCTCAGGGGTCATTTAGACCCTTCTTATGAGACTTGTGTTTTGTTTTGGTAAAAATGGTTAATATCTTCAGTTAGCTGAGATTCTTCCCGTTAATCTGGTGCTACACATTAATAGTTTCATAAATGTTAAGAAGCCCTGAGACATTATCTCGAAAACAAAAAGGTGGGAGGGGTCCAATGGGGGGACCGCCGTGCTTAAGAGGTTAACTACTAGACCGCTGGGTCATGTTAAGACCATCTTTTCTGTGTTGCTGTGGGGTTTTCCATCGCTTTTGTGTTACAAATATAAACAATAACAGAATATATCCGTCGTAAACTAAACCAGAAACAGCAGTATATTTTATTTTGTTAACACTGTAAACTTGACAGCTTTTTAACACGCACCTCCTACTGGTTAAAGCACGTTATTACACGTTTAGAGTAATTGCAATGCAGGTAGATTGTGTTGCTTTTTAATGACTGTTTTAAAATGCCTTTTTCTTAATGTCTTTCATTTTTGTAAAGCACTTTTGAGTGTGTTATATTTGATGAAAACATTTAAATATTAAGAGTACATACTCTTAATATAGTGGGACAGTGGAAGGTCAATGATATAAATAATATAGAATAGAAAATATCAAGAAGATACTGGTAGTGCCTGATAGGAGGATGTGCAAAACAGACAAACTAATAAGGCTTTTTTTAAACATGAAAGAATACTTTAGGTTAAGGTCTTCTTTTAAATAAGAAAAAAGCTTTGGGGGTATCTACAGATATTAAGCCTGACAAAGTACTTAACGTCTAATATATTGCATGGTTTGTTTTGGAACTTGACAATCAACTTTCCTGCAATGTTAACTATGTTGAAGCACTTATTTTAACTGATATTATACATATTAATTATACTCTTATAAGATGTATGTAGATAGTATAAGAAATGTGCAGAATATGTTTAATGGTGGAGGTACACAGATATCGATAGATGTCTTGTAATGCACTGTTAAGGAACCTGTGACCCAAGTTTTTCATTCATTGCATAACTACACCGTAGTTGTGTATATGATATGTCAATAAACCTTAGAAAATCTTGAAAGGGATGTGCAAAATAGCCATTATATACAGTTTTTAATTAACTATTAGTAGAGAATAACGAGTAATGAATATGCTTTATAGGGATCTGCAGATAAATATTTAGTCTTCTCAAGCACCCACTACCAAATATCTCGCCTAATTGTTGGCTGAATTCACTGAATTTTACTCAGGTGTAACTAAAGTCTGATTTAACCTCTTAAGCACGGCGGTCCCCCCATTGGACCCCTCCCACCGTTTTTTTTTCGAGATAATGTCTCAGGGCTTCTTAACATTTATGAAACTATTAATGTGTAGCACCAGATTAACGGAAAGAATCTCAGCTAACTGAAGATATGAACCATTTTTACCAAAACAAAACACAAGTCTCATAAGAAGCGTCTAAATGACCATCTAAAATTCTAACGCACTGCGGCACACAATTCAAGATAAAAATACCCTTATTACTTATCATAGCTGCACACACAATATAGCCGATTAAAGCTGAGACTCCACTGATTATTTAGGTATAGTATCATCACTGAGCGATCCGAACTTGCGACAGGGGAAGCAAAGACAGACATCACAACACGTACCTTTTACGGAGCTTTTACGGCAGATCGTCTCACCGTAGCTGTCAATTAGGTCAAAAGACGTGTTCAATGGCATTAAAACGAAAGAAAAAAAAATGCTACAACTGTTGATCCATAGGTTGATAATGTACCTGTGCCTTTGAAAAAATTATTTATAATCCATAATTCTATTTCTTATGTAAAAATCGGAGCGGAAAAGTTAGCTGCTAATGGTAGCCACCAGAGTGTATGCAGCTTCCGGTTTTGGTAACGCGTCACTCTCACTCCTTATTTGTTAACGTTTTGGTGTGTATATAACTTTCCCTCGATTCCATTGGCTCTAGCGGTTATAAAGAGATTTCATTCATCAAAATCGAGCAAGGGGGGCCAGAGATATGTCAAATCCACCCAAATGACCCCAGAAGTGGGGTTTTTTGGCTAAATCTCTCTAAAAAGGTCAAATGTCACTTGTTTTGCATCAATCTTGATACAGGGTACTTATTATATGTTGTACTTTGGATTCCTAAAGCTTTTAGTCTACTAACCCATCATCCAAGGGTAGTTTTCACTATAAGTAAAAAATAATTTTTGGATGGACACTATAATTTACATCTAAATTGATTCTGACTTTTCTACATCCAACTCACAGGTTTATCATTACTTTGAGAACAAAGATTATTAATGTAACTCTTTTAGAAGGGAAGATATGGTCATTTGTTCTGGGAATGTCATTTTCGAGCCTGAGACCTGAAAAACAGGCTCAGGGTGGAACAGGTTAACACATGTAGGCCTATCGGTACCAGTAAAGGAGGTAGGGAAGTAACCAAACATGAGACAGATAGAGCAGGAAATAGCACCCGAGGGTGGGGAAAGAGCCACGGCTAGCTATCAAGCTAAAGTAGCTACCGTTAGCAAACCCGAAAGGAGTGTAAGCAACTGTGGAGTTACAGTCGCTAAGAGAAGGAGAGTTGTGAGTGCTTAAGTTGTAGTAACGTGTGATTACAACGTCAGGTAGCTGCCGTGATCAAGAATTGTAAAACGATCGATTAAGTTAAGATAATATAAGCTATCAGCAGCAGAACAGACACACAGGATAGCCCGGAGGTGACAACACGCTTTCCGCAATAGTGAGGGTCCGTGTAGGAACAGGTCAATAATCCATGTCTGCAAATGTGAAAAAACCTAACACTGATGCAAAAAAGATTTGAAAACTGCCAAAAATGTTTTTGCAAATATAAAAAGGATCTGCAAATACACAAACAAATTCCAAAAAGAAAAAGAAAATCTGTCTAATTAATTTATAAATAAACAAAAAGCTTTTAACATTTACAATTTTAAATCACGCATTTGTCAATAAAGTTTGTTTTTGTGGCTCGGAAATGCGCCTGTGGATCTCAACTCACTGTTTGTAGATCGGCTTTAACACACAAACTTTCCGCCTGTCTATAATCTACTCTACTCTAAATCTTTTTCCATATTTGCAAAAATATGTTTGTGTGTTTCTAAGTATTTTTTGCATTCATCTAAGGCATTTTACATTTATAGATCACACATTTGCACACAGATTCTGGATCTGTTCACACAAATAATATTGAGACAAATCCACTCCATACAAATCTCTAAAGTAAAACATTTAAAACAAATGTTTTATCCACATACTGTGTGTGCAGATGGGGATTGAAAAGTGGATTATGTGACAGAACAGAGAGATTACGGACTCACCGCACAAGTGAGACTGTACATAAATAAATATATTCTTATTTACACTGTCTTGGAAGTTAGGGGTGGGCGGATCGATCCCAAAATATCGATACTTCCGATATCACGTTACGTTTCAAAATATCAATACTAGAGCCAATAGGATCGATACTTTTATACTTTTTTTTCCCTCTCCTCTACTCGTCAATTTCATCAAAAACTATGTGCAGACGAACACAAGTATATGCGCTCTTTTCTTCTCTCTCCACTGCTGTCCTCCACTCGAGGCTCGCGCACGCGCAGCGCGCTCCCTGCCTGAACGCCGATTATCAAGCTGACAGACAGCAGCCAGCAGGGCAGGACAGCAGCAGCCAGTGACTCGCTTGTGCGACACACACACGCGCATGATGGCTGAGAGAAAGAGGAGCGTTGTGTTGAGCTATTTCACAACTGCTAATGAAAACTTAGCGAACTGTGATGTGTGCAAGAAGGCAGTGCGCTACTGTAGCCACTTTGTATTGTTATTTTTCATGTTTGCACTTTACATTTGCAAAAGTAAAACGTTTATTTGTCTATAAAAACTGTCCTGTCTTTATTCATGAAAATGAATTCAGATTTAGTCTATTTATGATGCATTCAGCTCAAAAATCATGTCATGCAGCTCTCCCCTATATGAAAGTACATAAGACGCTTTTCATTTTAAAAAGTATCGGTATCGATATCAGCGATACTGGCCCTGAAATACTTGGTATCGGATCGAATCCAGATTTTGTGGTATGGAAGTTTTGTTAACGAAGTAGAAAATACTTCAGTCCCATTCGGTATTATACTTCTTTCTCTTCAGTGTAGACTGTCAGACACTGCATTGGGTTGCCTGACTGACTGACTGACTGACTGACTGACGGCGTCTCCACGGAGCAAAGCTTTCTGGGTTAAAGAGACAGTGAGGGATTAGGTTTCCCTGGTGCCAAGACGTTAAAATCCCTGTTGTTATTAATAAACCCCTGAATCCTGCGGGACATCAACCCCTCCATCCGCCTGTTCTCCTATAATTGACTCATTAATTGACTCATTTAAATGTGTCTAATTATTTAATCAATTCAATTCAATTTAGTGTATTGCACACTTCCCATTTAGCATAA
Source organism: Trematomus loennbergii (assembly GCA_012861695.1). NCBI lineage: Eukaryota > Metazoa > Chordata > Actinopteri > Perciformes > Nototheniidae > Trematomus > Trematomus loennbergii. The sequence continues at coordinate 100,079 of JAAOOA010000609.1, read as the reverse complement.
AGTGTGTGGTCTTGAGAGGGAGTGGAGATGAAGAAAGAGAGCAGGATAACTGAGGAATAAATGTGTTTCATGGTAATAACTGCTAATGTGCGGGCTAATTACTGGAGTAAATTGATCATTTTGTCTTAATTGATTTAAGCTTGGGCACGGCGCCAGCTTCGTTAGTGTGCCGTGAGCACTTTATCTGGGTGACAGTAATTGGAGGCGAATGATCTAATTTCTTGTCTTTCTCTGCCCTAACTAGGCCTGATAGATATCAATCATAACTCACAGATACGTACTGTAAACCTGGAATGGAAAGAAATATTGGAGAGAGATTTTCCCAATATCAAGTCAGATAAGAGATAACTACGGAAATGAAAACCCTCTTAAAACATTTTCACTTGAATCTCAATACATCTCAGCATAACCTGTGAAATAGTTTCTGATTAAGTCAGCAACATACTTTGCGATAGAACACAATTATTTAAGATTATTTTGTAGTTCAATACAAACAATACTAAATATTCTACATTTGACAAGTTCCACAAGATTGTATTAACTAAAACTAGCTTTAGCTAAAACAAAAATATGAAGTTCATCTAACTTAATGAACTTGAAGACATTGTATTGTATAGAAACAAATATAAGTGTACAATACATCTCAGTCATTTTTTGGTGTGCCTGGACACAAAATAATAATCTAAACCTTATCTTAGTATCAAAATATGAAAGTAATGTAACCTGATTACTTTGTTACTTTTAGATTACCTCAATATCAAATGCAATGCTAAATAAATACAAAATAGAAGAAATATCAATACGATGTTTTTTACTACAACAGAACAATGTGACCTTAGAAAATAAAAACCAAGATATTTGTTTTTTTTTAAAGATTTAATTATAGGTTAGGCCTACCGAATGTAAAGTTTACAAATTCTGTTTTAGTTTGAAATAAGAGCAAACACAGAATTGTGTACAGCATTAAACAAATACAAATAAACATAAGGAGAATTCCGGCAGCACGATAGTATATTTATCTCTTTTTATTTTGATGTATTGTAGTATTGTAATAATTATTTCCCATTTTTAGAAATGTAACAGTTTGGTTGAACATTTTTTTTTAACAAGATTGGAATTAGATTTAGTATGTAACCATGTATCAGGGCCAAACTGTAGTAGCCGGTCCCAGAGTGGTACGGGAATTAGTCCTAAAACCTGGACATAACTTAGCATTTTACCACTTCCAGTTCCATCCCCTCAAAGACAGCAATTTGTAGATAGATGTCTGAAATAAGTTCTGTGGTTGACATAAGATCTAGAGATTTTCACATTTTGTTCTATGACAAAAATATCAGGGAAACAAATATCCAAACCTGAAACACATATCCAAAGCTTCTACATTATATATAATAAAAAACGGTTGCTAAAAAGTGACAAAATAAACAACTAAACATCACTGTAATTTACCTTTATGTATAACCATTTTTTTTAATGTGTTAGCTTTTATAGAAATTATTATATTTTTATCCCAATATAGTAAAGTTTTCGTTTTGCACTTTTATTCTGGTAGTAATACAATCGAGACTCTTATTTTGAAGGGGCTTTTACCGGAAGTTAATGGTCGATGGAGAAGTGTAAACACTTCTCACACATGAATAACGAGGGATAGATGACGGATAAATACAAAAGTAATAATGAGTTACATCGATTTTTTAGCACCTGGCTGATAAGGGCACAAGGTTTGTTATTACTTCATTTTATTGTTGATTTATGTTATGTGGTGTTATTTTGTAGTATTGCAGAGTTTTGTCTACATGCTTTTGAATGAGCAAAACTGCAATATTATAGCAGTTTTTACAACGGAGCTTCCCTGCTAATATAAAGACATACAGTGTGTTTTAGAGTAACTCTAGTTCATATGGTTAAAACTGCATATGTGTGATTTAAAATGTTTAAAATAAGGCGCTACAAATTCATTAATGTTTAATTTTGGTCACGTTCAGTTAAAAACGGTTACACGGTAATGTTTCATGATTTATTGTCAGTACTAGGAGATGTAATTGCATTATTTTGTTTTCATTAGATAATGTCAGGTTAACAAGGAAAGTAACATGTTTTATCTGTGAGATAATAGCTAATTATTTGCAAGTGTGTGCAATAAACAGTAACAGTAACAGTTCAAGAGTATGACCATCATTCGACCAGGGACACTACTGTCATTATGCCGACACAAGTCATCCTAAACGTAGCCTAGCGGTGGTGGTTCACAGCCATATGACCGTGATAACGTTTTTTAGTAGCCTTTCGGATTGCATTGACAGATCATAAATCACAAAGTTGTTTGATTGTGTGGAGTTTATTATGCTAATCAAGTCCAATGGAACAATCCCATTGCTTTTTTTAGGGGGAGCCCATGCAATGCTAACTTCTGGGTCGGCTTACAAAAATACGTGATCATTGCAATGCACTATTGCCCATAATACTTCACAACAGAACATAAGACCAGTTTGGCACACAGTTACTGCAGGTGATCCTGGTATAAAACACCAACTGGAGAAATATGATAAATTGGGGTATCAACTGGTCCTCCAGGGAAAGGCACTGACGGGGTCCTGCAGGGGAAACTGGAGGTTTTCGTTCCACTAATACTTGGGAATTCGAGGCAGCAGGTCTGGGAGAAAGCTATTTTAGAGAGCATTTAGGATTAGATTGGCCCTATGGTGGCAGTCAACCTATTTCCTCACAAAGGGAACGGGGGAGGAAAGTACTATTTTCAAAAGTTTCAGGGAACCTTTTTCTGTGATTTCAGCATCTGGGCCAGATTCTCTGTCAGATTGCGATCCTTCCATTAAGCTTTACCATTTATTTCCAGAAATTGATCTTTGGGGGGAAAAGAAAGTGTGATATAGAGAGAGAGGAGGATTGCAGGTTTTCAGACTAAAGAAGATGACACTGCGAAAGACCCAAGTCAACTGTCTGTGTGTGTGTGTGTGTGTGTGTGTGTGTGTGTGTGTGTGTGTGTGTGTGTGTGTGTGTGTGTGTGTGTGTGTGTGTGTGTGTGTGTGTGTGTGTGTGTGTGTGTGTGTGTGTGTGTGTGTGTGTGTGTGTGTGTGTGTGTGTGTGTGTGTGTGTGTGTGTGTGTGTGTGTGTGTGTGTGTGTGTGTGTGTGTGGTGTTGGATATTGCACTGCAGGGGACAATCCTAAACTTTAGTATCTATCATTAAATCCTCTTTGAGTCTCTACACACACTCCTTTTAAACTTTTACAGTCTATGCTGAAGGGTACAAACTTTTGCCCTGAACACTCTGCAGAGATGAACATAAGACAACTAGAGACCCAAAGTAGAAGGATTTGGAGTTTCTCTTCCCTCGCCTAAAATGTCCCCATTGGACTCCTTTGTTTACTTTCCTAACATAATTCAACCCAGTCTCACGGCATTTCGTGTTATAGTCACGACATTTAATCTATTGATTCCTGTTCACCAACACGATTTCCCCCTTTTTTTCGTGTCACACAGAACGATTTTAAAAGCAATGTATTTCTATTGGTAGTATGTTTCGTGCCTGCACCACATCTTTTTGTCCGGTCGGGTCTTGGAAGACCGGAAGCTGTGTGGTTCATAAAAACATTTTCTTACTCAATATCAAGCCACGATTATTGTTTTTATTTTAAATCGTATAATGTCTGCCTTTTTTTGCCATCCGTGAGGAAAATAAATGGGGCTCAGAATACTGAAATTGTCACAATCTTACGAAGGACCCAAATGCAGCACTCGAGAAACCCAGGAGTATTGGTAATGTACTTTATTGGTAATACTACCAGAGCAGAGGAATACCAGCAGAACAGTATCAGCCGGATGATGTGCAGGCCGACGAACCAGAGGACAGCGGGCAGAAGGTGAGTCAGGGCCGGGCAGAGGGTCAGACAGCAGGCGAGGCGGTCAACGTAGGTACAGGCAGGGTCAGACAGCAGGCAAGGCAGGATAGTCCAAGGACAGGCAGGATCAGGGAACAGGCAGAGCAGGCAGGTCAGGGACAGGCAGGGTCGGAACCGGGTGGGCAATCTGGTAACAAACGCGTGAAAGACTAGCATGAAGGCAAAGTACGATCTGGCAATGGGTGTGTGTCTGGTGAGGGTTTAAATACTGGCAGTAAAGCTAATGGGTGCAGAAGAGAAAGAGAGTGAGCAAAAACGTGGGTGTGGTTAACAGGTGAGACAGGTGAATGGAAAACTACTGGTGAATGATGGAGCAGACTGTGACAGAACCCCCCCCTTAATGGACGGCTCCTGACGTCCCTAAACACTAATCTACAGAGGAGGGTGGGAGGTGGGGTTAGTACTCATCTGAAAAAGTTCTTTCGGCCTCCTTCTCCTGCCCCCTGTGGGAATCGGCGTCCTCATCAGAAGCAGGCCCCTCACTGTCCTCCTCGGAAGAGCTGACAGTATGTGGAGAGACTCTCCTGTGTCTCTGCCCGTCGATGTGATGGCCTTAGAAGGTTGCTCGGGATTGCGCTGATGGAACTCTCTGATGAGCCGGGGGTCCAACACATGACGAGCTGGAACCCAAGACCTCTCCTCAGGGCCGTAACCCTCCCAGTCTACCAGGTACTGGACTCCTCTCCCTCTGCGACGGGAACGAAGCAGTCGATGGAAAGTGTACGTAGGTCCGCCGTCAATCATCCGGGGGGTGGTGGAGGAGGGACCGCAGGAACCAGTGCACTCTCTCGGACAGGTTTGATCCTGGAAACATGAAAGGTGGGATGGACCCGCAGAGTCCGAGGCAGTCTTAGCCTTACTGCTGCGGGATTGATTATCCTTATAATCTCAAATGGTCCAATGAACCTCGGTGCAAGCTTTTTCGACTCCACCCGTAAAGGAATATCCTGGGTGGACAGCCATACCTTTTGGCCCACCTGGTAGACGGGTGCCTTGGAACGTCGGCGGTTGGCAGAGGAGGCGTACCGGTTGGCCGAACGAACAAGAGTTATCCGGGCTTGATTCCAGGTCTGGCGACAGCGACGAATGAAAGCCTGAACGGACGGACAGGTAACCTCCCTCTCCAGGGCCGGAAACAGAGGGGGTTGGAACCCGTATGCACACTGAAATGGGGACAGCTTGGTGGCCGAACTGATCAAAGTGTTGTGGGCGTACTCGACCCAGAGCAGTTGTTTAGCCCAGGCCGCTGGGTGCTTGGAGACTATACAACGTAAAGCCGTCTCCATCTCCTGGTTCTTCCTTTCGGTCTGACCGTTGGATGAGGATGGAAACCGGAAGACAGACTGACCGTGGCCCCAATGAGCGTGCAGAATTCCCTCCAGAACACCGAGGTAAATTGGGGACCACGATCGGAAACCACATCGGTAGGTAGCCCATGGAGCCGGAACACATGGAGCAGGACCAGCTCCGCTGTCTCTTTAGCTGAGGGGAGCTTGGGTATCGGCACAAAATGAGCCATCTTACTGAACCGGTCTACCACCGTCAAATGGCAGTGTGCCCGTTGGACGGTGGCAGACCAGTAACAAAGTCCAGAGAAATGTGGGACCAGGGGCGATGAGGGATAGGCAGAGGTTGTAGGAGACCAGCAGGAGCTTGGTGAGAAGACTTGTGTTGATTGCACACAGGGCAGGCATTAACAAATTCCCTGGTGTCCTCCTTAAGTGTTGCCCACCAGAACCTTTGCTGGACTACCTCCCGGGTACGTTGGATACCAGGATGGCAGGTGAGTCTGGAGTTGTGGGCCCACTGGATAACATCAGACCTCAACATCTGCGGAACGAACAGGCGGTTCGGAGGACAGGCACTGGGTCCCGGCTGGTCATCCAGGGCGGCCTTGACCCTCTCCTCCACTTCCCAGGTAAGGGCGGCGACGAGCTGAGGAGTCGGAAGGATGGTGTCCGAGCCTCTGGGAATGTTACCTCCCTCCCCAAACTGACGAGACAGAGCGTCAGCCTTAATGTTCCGAGAACCAGGGCGGTAGGAGAGGGAGAAATTGAACCGAGTGAAAAATAGGGCCCATCTAGCCTGTCGGGAATTCAGTCTGCGGGCCGACCGGATGTATTCCAAATTCTTGTGGTCGGTCCACACCAGGAAAGGTTGACTGGTCCCCTCGAGCCAGTGACGCCACTCCTCCAGAGCCAACTTCACTGCTAGCAGCTCCCGGTTTCCAACATCATAGTTTCTTTCCGCTGGTGTCAAACGCCTCGAAAAGAAAGCACAGGGATGGAGTTTTTGGCTGTTGTTGCTCGCTGAGACAGGATGGCCCCCACCCCCATATCAGAAGCATCCACCTCCAAAACAAATTGTCTTTCAGGATCGGGTACTCGGAGGATGGGGGCGGAGGTGAACCTGGCCTTAAGGTTCTGGAACGCCTCCTCAGCCGAGGAGGACCACTGGAACATAACCTTAGAGGAGGTCAGGGCTGTGAGTGGAACGGCCAAGGTGCTGTATCCACGAATGAACCTCCGGTAGAAGTTGGCGAACCCGAGGAACTGTTCCGGGAGTCTGGAACCGGCCAGGAAGTGACTGCATCAACCTTGGAGGGATCCATCTCAATGCTCCCCTGTCCCACGATGTATCCCAGAAAAGAGACAGAGGATGTGTGAAACTCACACTTCTCCGTTTTAACAAACAGTGAGTTCTCCAGCAATCTCTTGAGAACCGCCTGGACGTGGTGCACGTGTTCTTCAGAGTCTTGGAAAATCAGGATGTCATCCAAGTAAATAAATACGTGTCGGTCCAACATGTCACGGAGCACGTCATTTACCAACGCCTGGAATACTGCAGGGGCGTTGGTAAGTCCAAAAGGCATCACCAGATACTCGTAGTGCCCCGAGGCGGTGTTGAAGGCGGTCTTCCACTCATCCCCCTCGCGAATACGTACCAAGTGGTACGCGTTACGCAAGTCCAGCTTGGTGAATATGGTTGCTCCCTGCAGCAACTCGAATGCAGAGGAGATAAGAGGCAGTGGGTATCGATTTTTACAGTAATGTCATTAAGACCCCGAAAGTCGATACAGGGCCTTAGGGTCTTGTCCTTCTTCTCCACAAAGAAGAACCCCGCTCCAGCGGGTGATGAGGAAGGGCGAATAATCCCAGCCGCCAGAGAGTTATTGATGTACGTCTCCATGGAAACTCTTTCCGGAGCAGACAGGGAGTACAATCGACCCCTGGGAGGGCTGGTACCGGGATGCAGGTCGATGGCACAGTCGTAAGGCCGGTGTGGTGGTAGGGAAGTAGCCCTCGTCTTGCTGAATACTTCCTTAAAGTCCAGATATTCCGGTGGAACCCCTGTAACATCCGGAACTTGGCTGGGGTTCACCGAACGCTGAGGCGCGGCAGCCTGTTTCAGACAGATCTGATGACAAGAGGGGCTCCACCCCAAAATGGCTCCCGTCTCCCAGTCAATGTTAGGGTTGTGGCGGCGGAGCCATGGGTAACCCAGGATAAGCGGGATATGAGACCGGAGAACATGAAACTGAATAGTTTCGTGATGGTTCCCGGACAGGAGCATGTGAACGGGTACAGTCTGATGAGTCACTGTCCCCAGCAGGTGACCGTCTAAGGCGCTGGCTGGAACTGGGCGAGATAAGGGAACCCGGTCTATTCCCAACTGCAGCATAAGCTCTTCGTCGAAGAAATCTAGACCGCAAAATAATTAAACAAGCGAGTGCCTGTTTTTCCTGACCAAGGACAGGTTCCTTGAACACAACACGAGTGTAACGTGTCTTCACGTGGTATATGTCTCGTCTGAAAGGAGTGCTGACGGAGAGCACCGGAAAGCCGCTCCAGCTCTTCAAATATTGCAGTACCCATAAGGAGCCGTACACATGCTGCAGTGTTTGCGTGGCTGTGTCTTTAGTTGTAAGCACAGTGGCGATCTGTTGTTATTAGCATCTGGTTAGCTAGCTATGCTAACGAATTTAAAGAGCTTTTCTACAACCAGGTGGAAGAGAGCTCTCTCCTGAGAGGCTCAAATAACCTCAGCTCAGTGAGGTTAAGGCACACCTTGAGATGATCATTATAGTTATTAATGAGACATTAGAGACTAAATGAAAAACAGGTATAAAATACTATATGACAGTAACAAAAAAGTTGTTAAAAATAACAAGAATAGAGTTTAAAAGGGGAGTGATTTGTAAAATATCCAAAAAGAAAAATCTTGATTTATAACTTGACATCTCTGTCTCCTATTGATCTGAGTATATTATAAAGAATAGCCAGTTAATTGAAGCATTATAGCACAGGCCTTTGTCAGATGGTATATTACGCTGTTTTTTCTCTGCTTCGAATAGTTCTCTCATTTTTCACCATACCTGTGTTTGCATCACTGATCTATACTCTGATTGTCATTTTTTGTTTAATATGTTTGTTTGTTTCATTTTCAGTTACATGTGGAAGTGTAAAGACTGTGGTGCAGAGGAAACCTCAAGATTTCAGCTATTGAAGCACTACAGGTTAAAACATGGCCACTTTGGCCGCAGACAACCTTATCCATGCACATATTCTAAATGCCCATGCACATTTAAAACTTGGAATGCCCTTCAAAGTCATCTATCCAGATCACATTTTGATCAAACATCACAAAAATCTGTAAATGTAACAACATTTACCTGCCATCATTGTTCTTGTAGTGGCATTGTCTCATTGAGAGAGTTTTTCGTTCATGTTAACAACCATCTCAAAAGACACGAAACCATCTGTTGTGTGTTTGAAAGTTGTTCCTTTTCAACAAATATTTACGGAACATATCAATCACACAAGAACAGAAAGCACAAGACACATACACTGAACAATTTCAAAGCTGGAATTGTGGAAAATGGAAGGGCAGATTCATTGAGTTGTACATTGGGAGATACATGCTTGACAGAGAGTGATGAGATACTTCACGATGATGAACTTGAGGTTGGTGCATTGGTCCAAACGCCAGAGAACTTGCATAAAGTTATAGAACAGAAACTGGCATTTGTTTTATTAAACTTGAAAACTGTTTCCATGTACCAGGCTCTGCCATTGATGAGCTGCTAAACGAGTTGCACTATTTGATTAGTTCTTCTCTGGTGCCAGTATCCAACAACATTCTAGCTGATTTCTTCAGTAGCCATAACTTGCAAGTTGACCAATTGCTCATTAATGAGTTAGGCTGTACACGTTGTACGTCCAACCCTCTGTCAACAGCTTTAAAAAAGGAAGGACCTTTAGCCACTGCTTTTAAGAGGAAGCAATACTACAAGGATCATTTCAATATTGTTGATCCAGTTCAGTACATACTTGATGCAAAGACTAAAAGAAGTTTTCAGTATGTCCCTTTGGTAAAGGTTTTACATCAGCTACTTCATCAAAATGATGTGCTTAGCAAGGTTGTTGAAAAGAGAGCAACAGGTAGTGAGTGACCACCTTCATTATAAATCTTTTGAAGATGGCCAGTACTTCAAGAACAATGATTTTCTGGCAGGGGGGGAACTGAGAATCTCCATCTGTCTATACGTAGATGACTTTGAAGTCTGCAACCCACTCGGTACTTCACGTAAAACACACAAACTCTGTGCTGTCTATTGGATTTTGGGAAATTTGCCTCCTGGCAGCCATTCCTCTTTGACCTCAATATACCTGGCTCTTTTATGTAGAAGTGATGACGTGAAGACCTTTGGCTATTGCAAAGTATTTGAACCATTACTCCAAGACCTTGTTACATTGGAGCGGCAGGGTGTTTTTGTCTCACAACTGGGTACATTTGTGAAAGGGACACTTCAGTGTGTAGTGTCAGACAACCTTGCAGCACATGGAATAGCCGGATTTGTGGAAAGTTTCTCGGGCCCATATGCTTGTAGGTTTTGTACAGCTCAGCGAGCAGAAACTCAGGTTAAAGAAGTGAAATCGGGTGCATTTACCCCAAGAAACAAGGAGCTTCATCAAGTCCATATTAATACACAGGCAAAAGGAGGTAGCTTTTTTGGTGTAAAAAAAGCGTGTATTTTCACAGAAAGTCCCAGTTAATTTTGTCCGAAACAAAAGAATTGGTGGCAACGCGCACGAAAATTGGTGTTTATTGAGGTTATTGCCGTTTATGATTGGGCAGTTGATCCCTGAAGACGAACCAGCTTGGAAAGTGATTCTAGACTTGAAACATATTGTAGAGCTTGTTGTTGCACCTATCCACTGTGAGGAGTCTGTGGCATATTTAGAGTTTAAAATCTCAGAGCACAGACAGAGATACCAAGAAGTATTTCCAGATCAGCGACTCTTGCCAAAACATCACTTTTTGGAGCATTACCCAGAAATGATTAAGCTGTTCGGCCCCATTGTGATGTTTTGGACTATGCGTTTTGAGGCCAAGCACAGTTATTTCAAACAGGTTGTAAGACACACAAAGTGTTTCAAGAACATGACACTGTCTCTGGCAAATAAGCACCAGCTGATGATTGACTATCACATGCCACAAGGAGTAATGAGAGGTCAGCCTTTGACGTGTCAAACGTCTCAACAATTCCATTAGATATCATGAAAGAAGACATAGCACTTCAACTAAGTCAGAAATACATTAACCTCACAACAGTCACGCTAGCACACATTGTCTCTAGCAATGGCATTGAATATAGAATTGGAATGCTTCTTGTGCATGGATCAGTAGGTGGACTGCCTGAATTTGCAGAAATACTTCAAATGTGTATATTGAAAAACACATTGATCTTTATATGCAGAAAATGGTCTTCATGGTACAGGGAGCACTACGGAGCATTTGAGCTCCAGTCATCTTCAGCCAGAGAGATTGTGTTGGCAGAGTTAAGTGAACTGACCGACAACTATCCCCTGAGTGACTACAAGTGTGGAACCCTCCGAATGGTCACCCTTAAAAGATACATACACATGTCAGGTAATTATCCTTTAATTTTATTTGACTTTGACTGAATGTCTTCATGGGAATGTGGGTAAAATAAGACACAGAATATCAATTAAAAACATCTGGGGTTTGGAGTCAGAAACAAGTGAGGTTAGGTTAACAGAAATAATAAAACACAACTCTACACGGATGCTGGCGTACCCTAACTAAATCTATGCATGCTAGTTAATCAAGTCAAGTTGCATTTTGTAACATTTGCAATATAAATTTGAAACTGTGCCGAGAATTCAAATCAGTCTGCAGTTTAATTGAACTACCAAAAATGATAATGCTGCCTTAATGTTTACTATGGCTTTATAACTACACACGTGCAAGAGCCATTAAAATATAAATATTTACACAACACATAATTAAATATGTTACTAAAGTTTAAAGAATACTTCCATCACACGAACCCAGTGCTTTCAATGTCTATGATACCTCTACTGATGATGACTGGATCTGCCTCGAATTGTATTACCTACTGTTTAAAAACATATATCTTCTTCTGTCTTTTCTTTAGAGTAACCTGTTGATAAGTATGGCCACTTCTGCAGTGCTTTGCATCATCCTAGGAGAAAATGACTGCAAAAGTAACCCTGCCTTTGGGAATACCAAGCTCTGTTGAGGAACTTCAAAGTGAGATTAAGAGACAATGTGAGGTGTTTGGAGACTTTAGACTGCAATACAAGGACCTTGATTTTGATGAGTTTTAAACCTTACCTCCACCTCAGACATTCAAAACAAGGGGAAAATCTAAGTAATTTACCCCCAAGTGCCTTATCTACAAGCAGTCCTGGCTTCTCTGCACGGACATCCAGCCAGGATGAGATCAATTCAATCTCATCTGTGGACACTGATCTTCCCTTATCTTCTGATTCTTCGTCAACATCATTCCTCAGAAGTGAGCCATGGCCAAACGCCTTTCCTGTGCCGGAGTTTGTCTATGATGTCGAGATCCAACTCCAGCGTGCCAATAGTGACTTTCAAAATAATGGTACCCTCTTCAGTCCTAATCCAAGAATGAAGTCAGATATTCTTGAAACTTTGGCATCACAGATTGTGAAATATAAAGCATATCCCTCAAGTGCTGAATATGATTCGGTAGCTGAAGCACTTGTGAAAAAGCACCCATGTTTAAGGGCAAGGCTCTGTTACTGGCTTTTATGGTTGGAAGATCAGTTTGAAATTCAAGATGGGAAACTACCGCACTAAGCTGCGCAACATTGGATGTTCAGAGCTGACTGTCAATTCTTTAAAGCGTCAACAGGATGATCAACGCACATCTCGCAATCAAGGGAAGAAACCTAAAAGAGCGGAGGTAAACTACTATCCAGACCATCCAACAGGACAAACCAAACGGAGCCTTGAGGAAAGAGGCTGGCACTACTGTCCGAGGTACATAAGAACAATAACCAACAGGTGGTGAAGGATAAAATGGAGAGGACATTTGCCTATAGGCGTCATGAGGTGATTGAAGACAAGCCATTCATTGCCGAATTCAAAAGAAGGTGGCCGGCTCTCTTTTCTGAGTGTGAGGTCAGTCATATATTTTGTTGATAACTTAATTATTATATTTTACAAGGGGGTTCAATTTAAAGAAGCATTTTACCAATAGTGAATATTGTTTATTATAATTCAATTTGAACGTTCCTTGTACATGTGATGCAGTTTGCCAGAAAACATTAGGGCAAATGCGTCCAAAGTCTGGCCACATACACTTATTATGTTTGTCATTGGAACCTGACTACAGAATCATACTAAGAAATTAACCTAACTTTCATGTTAAATGATAGCTTTGAGAAAAATAATTATTCATATTTTCATTATTTTATCATTCTTACAATGCTTTGACAAAAAATCATCAGGAAGTAAAAAGAAAAATGTCATGGCTGAATTATTCCATTAACTTTTACTGTTTTACTATGTGTTTGTCTTTATTAAATATTTGTAGGTGGAAGCAGAGTTTGCTCGCATCACCACTGTCCCACTGAGATCTAAGTTCATGCAGCAGCTAGATCATCACTCCTCCAAGCTGTTAAGGATTTTCCAGAAAAAAGGGGGTGCCGCTGGGCAGAAAATAAGGAATATCATGGCAGAATACGACAAGGTGTGTTATCTAACAAATGCCTGGTTATTAGAAATATTTGTTTTGTTTAAATTAATTTTATTGTATTTATTGTGCAGTTGTATTACTTAAAGTGGACCTATCATGCTATATTTGAATAATATAGTGTAGGACCTGTTGGAGTAGAACACTTTTCTGGTGGCTGAATAGCCCCCCCCTCTCCGCGCCGTTCGTTGAATGAGGCTGAAATCTCTATTAAAATAAGAAAGGAATTGAAAACACCAGAATCAAAAGTTATAACAATTTTCTGAGTTTACTTCTAGTAGGAAACCAAACACATATACAAGTTATACAGAGTACTCAAGCACTCCGGACTTTTAGGTCTGTGATGCGATGCGGATAAATGCGTCCGGACCAACCAACTCATCAAACCAAAAAGAAATTGGACTTCAGGTCTGTGATGCGATGCGGACACAGATATCTGGACCAACCAACTCACCAAACCCAAAAGCATTTTACACACACAAACATCAGTATTTCTATCTACTTTTGGGGCGGAGATTTGTCGAGTCTTCCTTCCCATTTTTCTCCCAAGCGAATTAGAGAGCCCCTGGGGAGGAGCTGTTTAAACTGACCACCTCCCCCAAGTGCCCTGACTGGCTGGATTCGCTTCTGGCCGGGTTCAATCAGAGGTCTGACCAGAGAGTGAGATCCCAAACCACACCAGGTCAAAAGTCAATGTTTATCTTTACCTTATCTTACTCTACATTCCTTTCCCAGGGGATATTTTCACCTACACTATCTTCCTTCAGACATTTAAACTCTTCTCCACTTATTTTACGATGTCTTTTAACGACTTAATGAACAACATCTGGCTTTTATGGATGATAAGAAGGATGTTGGTGTGTTGAAACACAGAATCTCTGGATCAGTGAGTTTGAAAGTAAGAATAACATTCCTATTCTAAGTGACTTATCAAAACCCGTTTGTGATTACCTAAAACAGTTCAAACAATACATGTTTACTTCAATACAGTGTAGAATCATATCTTTTTACTTCAGACCATACCTATATAAGGCATATTTATACTTTTTTTTTTTCAAAATACCAAACAGATCATGCATTTTAGCCATGCCTCATTTCGCTCAATTTGCACTGTTTTTGCAAGGGCAGATTCAGTGAGAACAGCACCACCTACAGGCCTGGCATATGTACTACAGCGTCTCCAGCGCTTTCGAGCGGCAATGGCCGTGGCTGTCTTCTCCTGATTGGTGGAGTTGGCCCAATAGCCATAGCGCCACTGTCCTGACGTCAGGACAGTGTTCAAATCTGGATAAGTTTTTATCAGATCCGTTGCAGCCCCTTTTTTAGAGATTTGGGTAAGGAGGAAAATAGAGAGGGTTGTGTTTTCTGACACTTGGTGAGTTCCCTGGAACACCGGGGACACATATTCATGTATAAAAGATGTACAAAAGTGCACTTTGCATGATAGGTCCCCTTTAAGCATGCAGTAAAAATATTGGAGACGTGTGGCTGATGGAAGACATTTTAAGTCATGTTCCCACAAAGTTTAAAATGTACTTGATCAAGTCATTTTCAAAATGAAAATGAATAAATTAATTGTATTTCATCTAAAGAGATTTGCATATTTGTGTACCTTTTCTGTGGAATGTAGTAATAGTGTTTCATGAATGCAAATTCACATCAGTTAGTCTTTAAAGCAGAAGTTTGGCTTTTTTGAATTGCAATAATTTGATTTACTGTGATATATGTGTATATGATGGTAGTGAAAAAATGCTTATACTGAAACATATTTCTAAGATGATCATAATGCTTAGTTCGTCAAGTTTGTTAAGTTGGAACTACAAATTAAAGTTAAGTTGATCTTACTAAATACAGTTGAGTATAGCAGATCTTACTTTTAAGTAACATGAATATAGGCAAGTTAAGTTAGCATTATATAATATCTTTATGTTGGCATTAATCAAAGAAATCAAGTATGTCTAAAGAAACTGCACTGTGTTGACTTAATATTGCTCAGTTAATTTAGCTGGACACAGAGCTATTAATTAAATCCAGGGTGACTGGGTATTGTTGAAGTTAATTAACACAGTCGTGTTGGCTCAACATAAGTCAGTTATATCTTCTTACTAGTAATATTTAATTTAATTAATATTAAATCTACTCAACTCAGTTTCGTGGAATTTGTTGACATAACTTTATTAAGTAAATCCAAGAAATAATTTTTTTGAGTGCATACCCAAATCTCTAAAAAGGGGCTGCAACGGATCTGATAAAAACTGATCCAGATTTGAACACTGTCCTGACGTCAGGCAAGCGTTTGCTCCTGCTGTTTTAATTCAATGCAATCCCTCCCCGTCGAGGCAAGCACTGTAATTCTCTCCGGTTAGTCCACCAGCAGATGACAAACACCCACCTCTCCGCCTCTTCCAAGGAACGAGGGGACCGTGCGGCAGAGTTTCAGTTAGGTTTTCTTTCGCCGGTCAAGATGTCCGTTAAAGTTTAAATCTTCCGGACAAAATTAGAAAAGTGCCGGTCAAAGGTCTTCTTTGTTATTTATTGAGCTTTAAAACAAATGAATAACGACTCTATATAACAATAGGCTATAATAAAACACGGAGGACGGAGATCTATTTTTCTTCCCCTCTTCTGACTTGATCAGAGCGCGCTCCCCTCTCCTGCAGGGGGGCGTGGTCAGCTGCAGCTCACAGAATCAGCCCCCTGCAAAAACAGGGCTGGAGAACAGCAAATAGAGCGAAATGAGGCATGGCTAAAATGCATGATCTGTTTGGTATTTTGAAAACGGAAACGTATAAATATACCTTATATAGGTATGGCCCTACAATATATCATTTAAATATAGCATGATAGGTCCACTTTAAGTTTCATTTCTGGCAAATCTAATAAGTGGTGTGGTACATCTTCGGAACATTATGACAGACCAAAACGAGGAATTCAACAGTGTAAAAAATCGCGTTTTTAATGCGCTTGACGTTGCCAGACGGGATCTCGCAGCGCAGCGCAGCGCAACGACAATGTGCTGCGAGTCACCAGGAGCACGTTCCGGAGGCGGCGGAGGGCACCAACAACGGGTACGATATCAGTTCCTAAATGTGCTTTAGCATTGTCCATTTCACATTGTGCTGATGCATTGGTCTTAAATCATATATCGTGCAAGGCAAGCTTATTTAAAAGTTTTGTTCACGTTACATTTGCAGTGGATTCATTTTAAGTTTGAGCCGGAAGAGCAAGCTAACTATAGCTGCTGTGTAGCCTGCATAAACTTACTGTGCCAGGACAAGTTGTGTATTTTAAACCAACTGGATAAATATTACAGTTATAATGACAATATTTAAGCAATGGTCGTAAAAGTATTCAAGCAGTAGTGTACTAAATTGTATGTTTTGGAGAAGCTCCCACAAATCTTTAAACAGGAATATGATAACTTGTTCATAATTATACAAAAATGTCAGAACTATGACAGCTCAATTTAAGTATAGATGCTAACGTCCTTGAATCAACAGGTCAATTATACTTAGGGATACCAGCTTTTTAATGTATTTTTCTAAATACAATTAAGCAGTTATTACAAATAACATACTCCACTATCTGCTATTTGTGCTATAGACAGGCTATATCAGTATTACAGGTGGGGTAGGTAAGTTTGAGAAACCGGCTCGAGATACACTTTTTGTTATATTCCATGTAATGCTCTTAACATCCCGATAGCAATGAATATCTTAAGTGCTTTGACAAAAAATCCATAAAAAAATGTCATCTGTGGAAGCCGTAATACTGTAAAAAGTACGACCAATTATTTTAGCCGGCCCGGCTAAAATAACTGGATGGCCTACCTGCCTGTCAGCCTTCCATCTGTGCACAAACTTATCTCGTGCCCTCATTGGTCATGTGCGCGTTCGTGTGTGTTGGAGGAGGGGCTCTATAAGGAAGTGGCAGATTTTCTCCGGTTGTGTATTTTCAAATTCTAGCGATCTCGAGCCGGTTTCTCAAACTTACCTACCCCACCTTTAAATTGTGAAATATTTAAATGTTATATCCATGGCTTAGGACATTACATTACGAAGCTGTATCATATGGTCATCCTCTATCTTTCTTTCAAAATGGCGTACTGTAGGATAGACGATAAGTAAAGCAAGAGAAAAAACATTTTATACATAAAAATGGTCATCCATTTACATGTTCTCCCTCCTTTCCAGACTCAATGGAGCAATTTATTAAATAAACTTCTTCAATTTTGAACGATGCTTATTTTGTATAACCGTGTGTAATAATTTACATTCTGTCATTTTACAGGGGCATCTGCCGGAGTTTGGAGGGTGAGACTTTTTCTGTTGGCTATGGTGGACCAATCCGTCCTTCCAGCACCTACAGAGAGCAGCCGACTGTCAAGAGAAGGTTTAGGTAAATAATTAAATAGGTTTGAAAAATGAGCATCCACTTGAGACCATTCTTATCTGCACATAAAATGCACACAATTTTTGCACACCAATCAACTTAATTGAAGACTTTTCAATGTTTGATGTGAATATTATTTCTGTATGGCCTGGGTGCAAGGTTGAACACATAAAAAAATAATCTCTGTAATCCATCACCTCCACTTTTGGCAGCAATGCTTACCTTTACTGCCTAAAAACACATACACATTATGCCTATTCTATCATTGGCTTACATAGTACAAATATTAATAATGGCTTTTTTCCATTCATAACAAAGTCTAACAGATATCTAACAGATTTTCCCAACACAGCGAGACACCCGCTGAGAAGCCAACTCTGGTTATTGGTAGCTCTATTCTGAGATACGTGAATTTAGAGACCGAAGCCTCCACAGTCACATGCATTCCGGGGGCCAGAGCGGGCGACGTTGAGGCGCATCTTAAACTGCTGGCTAAGAATAAACGTAAATACAGTAGGATTGTTATTCACGTCGGTGGTAATGATGTTCGTTTCCGCCAATCAGAATGCACTAAAGCTAATGTGGCGTCGGTGTGTAGATATGCTAAAACAATGTCGGACACCGTAATTCTCTCTGGTCCCCTCCCCAATCTGATCAATGACGACATGTATAGCCGCATGTCATCATTTCAGCGCTGGTTGTCTTGGTGGTGCCCAGCAAACGATGTGGGCTTCGTAAATAATTGGACAGCCTTCTGGGGAAAACCTGATCTGATTAAGAGAGACGGCATTCATCCTACTCTGGAAGGTGCAGATCTCATTTCAGCAAACATTTCAGAGCTTTGGACTTAATCCATGACAAACTGGAGTTGAGACCAGGAGGAGGAGTCGCAGTTTTACACGCTTCTCTGCGCTCTCTCCAATAAAATACCCAATATTAACGGTGTGTGTGTCTGCCCAAAAACAATTTAAAGTATAACCTAATAGAGGTGTCATACATAATAACTTAAGGCGAGACACGGCAGGCAAAAACATCGTTTTTCATGCACTGGAGATTTTGTGCTATTTTGATTCCATAACATGTTTTCTTTCAGGCTTTTGGAAGGAAAATGTACAAAATACACATGTAAGTGTTTATTTTACTATAGTTTGTCTAAATTCACCAAAAGTTAGCATTCTAACGTAACATAAAGTACCACGACCGCTGTTTGCACCATGTCATCAGAGGTATCGTTGGAAAGCTCCGTCTCTCCTGCATAATCTCATCGGATCCAAATATGGTCATTTCCTTTGTATCAGCAACCAATCGAGAAAGTACTGAAGTAAAAAGATATGATTCTACACCAATTGAAGTAACATGTATTATTTTGAATTGTATTTTAGTGAACATGTATTGTTTGAACTGTTTTAAGTAATCACAACGGTTTTGGGTAATCACATATATAGAAATGATATTCTCTCTTACAACTCACTGACCCAGGGATCCTGTTTCACACACACACCTCTACTTTTCACCCCTACACCAGATGTTGTTTTTAAGGTCGTTAAAGACATCATTAAATATCTGCACAAAGGTTTAAATGTCGGAGAAGGAATAGTTTATGTGAAAAACTCCCATGGGAAGGTAAGGGAGTGAAGATCGGGACGGAGATAAGGGTTGACTTTTGACCTTGTGAAACTTTGGAATTTCACGTTCTGGTCAGAACTATTGAACCCGACCAGAAGTGAATCCAGCCAGTAAAAACACTTGGGGGAGGTGAGCAGCTCAGACAGCTCCTCCTCACGGACTCTCTCATTCGCTTGGAATAAAGGGGAAGGGAAAAGTCAACACATCTCCGCCCCAAAATATAGATATGAATACTGTTGGTTTTGTATGTAAAAATGCTTCTGGTTTGCTGAAGGCTGGTCCTGATATCTGTGTCCGCATCGCATCACAACCTGAAGTCAATTTCTTTTTGTTTGATGAGTTGGCAGGTCCCGACACCTTTGTCCGCATCGCATCACAAACCTGAAGTCCGGAGTACTCTGTATAACTTGTATATGTGTATGTATATAGGTTTCCTACCAGAAGTAAACTCAGATAATTGTTATAACTTTTGATTCCGGTGTTTTCAATTCCTTTCTTTATTTTAATAGAGATTTCAGCCTCATCCAACGACGGCGCGTAGCAGAGGGGGTGGCTATCAGCCACCACAATAGGTGTTCTGCTCCAACAGTACAAAGGGGTCTTAAACCAAGAAACAAAATCTCATTGGCTGGTGTCAATTTCTGACAACGTGATTCGTTCAGATGCGTCACGTGGTGTGTTAAAACACTTCCTGGTTAGCTTTCCGCTAGAAATTTAAATCTCAAAATGGCAAAAGAACGGCGAAAAAAACTTTCACAGAGAAGACGACAACAATTGTCACTTGCACGAAGCAAGGTTATACAAAACACAAATGACCCCGAACATGAAATACCTTCATATGCGCATATTTCATGAGATAATGGGTCATTTGCATATTTAAACATGGTATTTCAGAAAACTTGTAATACAAAAAACAATTGCCTTATTGTAAGTAATTAACTGGAGAAATTTCTAGCTGATATCTTTAAAGGGGACCTATCATGCAAAATGCACTTTTGTACGTCTTTTATACATGAATATGTGTCCCCGGTGTTCCAGGGAACTCACCAAGTGTCAGAAAACACAACCCTCTCTATTTTCCTCCATACCCAAATCTCTAAAAAAGGGGCTGCAACGGATATGATACAGACTGATCCAGATTTGAACACTGTCCTGACATCAGGACGGTGGCGCTACGGCTATTGGGCCAACTCCACCAATCAGGAGGAGACAACCACGGCATTGCCGTTCGAAAGCGCTGGAGACGCTGTAGTACGTATGCCAGGCCTCTAGATGGTGCTGTTGCTCACAGAATCAACCCTTGCAAAAACAGAGCTAACATTTTTCAAATTGAGCGAAATGAGGCATGGTTAAAATGCATGATCTGTTTGGTATTTTGAAAAAAAAAGAAGTATAAATATGCCTTATATAGGTATGGTCCTATACTATATTATTCAAATATAGCATGATCGGTCCACTTTAAGTTAAAAAAATTACCCTATTCACCTAGGGTGTCTCGCCTTAATAAAAGTAAATGTAACAACTACTACAGTGCAACAAAACAGGAAGATAAAATGTGGACTCTTAAACATAAGATCTCTAGCATCTAAAGCAATATTGGTAAATGATTTAATATCAGATTATAATATTGATATATGCTGTCTCACTGAAACTTGGTTGAGACATGAAGAATGTCAGCATAAATGAAGCCACTCCACCCAGCCATATCAATACTCGTATTGCTCGAGGCACAGGCCGAGGAGGTGGAGTTGCAGCAATCTTTGACTCAAGTTTACTTATCAATACTAAACCAAAATTAAATTATACCTCCTTTGAAAGCCTTGTTTTTAGTCTTACGCATCCAACCTGGAAAACTTTGCAGCCAATCTTATTTGTTACAGTGTACCGTGCACCAGGTCCTTATTCAGAAGTTTTTATCAACTTTGGTACTTAAAACAGATAAAGTTATTATCGTAGGTGACTTTAATATTCATGTTGACGATGATAAAAATAGCCTTACTGTTGCATTTAACTCTATATTAGATTATATTGGAGTGTAAATAACCAACTCACTGTTATAATCACACTCTCGACCTTGTTCTGATTTATGGTATTGAAATTGAGTAACTATTAGTCGAACCGCATAATCCTGCTTTATCCGACCATTTTTTGGTAACTTTTGAAGTACTGCTACTAGACTACAAACCATTAGTCAAAAGCTCCTGCAGCAGAAACCTATCTGTTAGTGCTATAGCGAAATTTAAGGAAGAGATTCCATCAATACTTAACTCGATAGCATGTCTGCATGTAAGGGAGGAAACTTATACAAAATGTACACCATCCCAAATTGATGTTGTTGATAGTGCCCTGCGAATAAAATTAGACTCTGTTGCTCCTTTGAAAAAGAAGAAAATAAAACAACATAGACTAGCTCCATGGCATAATGCAAAAACCCGCAAAATAAAGCAAAAGTCGAGACAACTTGAAAGGATATGGCGTTCCACTAAACTTGAAGAATCGCGTTTAATTTGGCATATTACTCTCAATGAATATAAGAAAGCACTGCGTAAAGCGAGAGCAGCTTACTACTCTTCATTAATAGATGAGAATAAGAATAATGCAAGATTTCTTTTCAGCACTGTAGCCAGGCTGACAGAGAGCTCATGGTATAGATGTGCATGTGCATGTACGTAGACACGTTGTGCCTCTCCACCTCTGTTTCTTACTTCTTACTTGCTACCCTTTTCCCTCAACCTATCCTAAGGGAGTGCATGTACGTAGACACGTTGTGCCTCTCCACCTCTGTTTCCTACTTCTTACCCACTACCCTTTTCCCTCAACCTATCCTAAGGGAGTGCATGTACGTACACACGTTGTGCCTCTCCACCTCTGTTCCTTACTTCCTACTTGCTACCCTTTTCCTTCAACCTATCCTAAGGGAGTGCATGTACGTAGACACGTTAGTTTAGCTCAGTGGTTCTCAAACATTTTCTGTCATTCCCCACTTTGAACAGGTGGGCCTTTTCAAGCCCCACATGTTCCTCATCGCTCCAATAAAATGGTAGGCCAAGATTAAATTGTCAAATGTATCGTTCTATAACAGGGGTCTCCAACCTTTTTTAGGATGAGAGCTACTTAAAAAAATAAAACAAGTCGTGAGCTACTTTTACTCCACTTTTTTGTTTTTTGCTGTGTATATATTTAGCACATTATGATATGCTTACCTTTAACCTTCGTTTGCTATTTGGGTCTGTGGGACCCGTTTTCAGTGTTTACTAAAAGAAAATGTATGCAATTAAATTATTTTAACCTGTTTTTATTTGGGGGTGGACCTCACCTACCCTAGGGGGGTCCGGGGCATGCACCCCCGGGAAGATGTTTTTTTAAATGTTGAAGTGAAATGCATCAATCTGGAGCACTTTGATGAATGAATTGATGGATACAGCTCTCAACACTCAGATGAAAGGGAGCTGTATACTTTTTAATGATCCAAACATCTTTAGAATATGATCACAACCAATAACAAATCATTTAAACTGGTTTAGTCTGTTACCTAGTTAGCATTCTTTCTTTTTATTTATGCATATTTTACTAATCACTCCCCTTTTAAACTGTTCTTTTTTTTTTTTTACTGTCCTACAGTACACATTGGAATGATTTCTTACTTTATTTTTTACAACTAGGCTATATTAAATAGATAAACACATTGCTTTTCTTCCCGACTGCAACGCTGTTGTGTGTGTGAGAGATTTTTACACATGTCTGTAAATGATTTTGGTTTCAGATGTGTGTGTGTGAGCAGGCTCGGATTGGCCATCGGAGATTCGGGACTTTTCCCGGTGGCCCGCTGCCGTTGGTGGGCTGCTGCTGTCGGTGGGCTGCTGTCGTTGGCATAGGCGTGGACTTTCACAGCGCCGCTGTGCTGGTACCGCATTCGCCGCCGCAAACACCCACCGTTGCGAGGCTCCGGCGCTGTGAAAGTCCACCGCCGTTGCGAGTCTCCCGTTCATTGCGTCCATTCGCGACCCACCTATCACATCTCTGCGCCCCACCAGTGGGGCGCGCCCCACACTTTGAGAAACACTGGTTTAGCTGCTATAGGCTTAGACTGTCGGGGGACACCTTACTTCTTCCTTCTGTCTGTCTGTACCTGTGTACTCTCATGTTCAGAATAACCCAGCTTCCCCCAAATGTCTTTTTGGTGTCTATATCTACGCCGGGATCCTGAGTCGTGGCTGATCCTGTTGCTGTGGTCCTGTGTCCTGGATCCTCTATCCTGAGTTCTAGATTTGAGTCCTGGACTTCGAGTCGTGGCTGAACCTGTCTCTGCGGTCCTGCCTGACTCTCATCATACTACTTCCCTGATGACTCCCACAGGATTGTTGACATCCTCGTGGATTCATCTTCTTATTATAGACACATGCATTTCCAAACATTTGGTCTACCTACGCTGTAAAATGTATTATCTCTTCGATTTACACACGGCATCTATTGCACGTCTGTCCGTCCTGGGAGAGGGATCCCTCCTCTGTTGCTCTCCCTGAGGTTTCTCCCATTTTTCCCTTTAAACTGTGGGGTTTTTTATTTTTTGGAAGTTTTTCCTTGTACGATGTGAAGGTCTAAGGACAGAGGGTGTCGTATTGTCATACTGATATTCTGTACAAACTGTGAAGTCCACTGAGACAAATGTAACATTTGTGATATTGGGCTATATAAATAAACATTGATTGATTGAAGTCAATGATGAGCCTTCATTCATATGGCACCTTTTTTGAACATATGTTCATAAATGTATATTTTTCACGTCATATAAAGACACGATATGGCTTAGAATCTAAATCATAGTTATTTATAGAGGCAGTATATTGACTCACACCTTTTTTATTTTTCTCTTTTTGACAGGAATCCCAGCTCATGACATGCATGGAGTTGTTTCGGAATCAAGCTATGTCAAGCTCTCAATGACTCTTTTAGAGTTCAACAGTTATGTTTGCAAAAGTTTTCCTAAAATGTCCTTAAATATGATTGGGTTCACTCTGGCAAGAGCCAACAACTCCAGGCTACTAACACAACTGCAAGCTACTACTATGGCAGACCTTAAAAGATCTGTTGGCAGGAGCAGGGTTTATATAATCCCGCAGGCAGACATAACAACATTGTTAGAGGTGAGTTGTTGTTTTGAGCCTATTCTTTACTACTGTTACTATGTTATAAATTCGATATATATCTATGTTATACTTAATTCTTTGATATTTGTTACTTTTTAAGCTGCTTGTTTCGTCCATCAAGTTCTCCTAAACTCTTTTATCATCCACCCCACAGATGGCCTCATCTTCTGCCTCTGCGGCCCTTAGACCTGCAGGAACACCCTCTGCCGCCTCTACCTCGGCTGCCACTGATTCTGAAGGAGCACCCTCTGCCTCGCCGCCTCTACCTCGGCTGCCACTGATTCTGAAGGAGCACCCTCTGCCTCGGCCGCCTGTACCTCGCCGCCACTGATTCTGAAGGAGCACCCTCGGCCGCCTGTACCTCGGCCGCCACTGATTCTGAAGGAGCAACCTTTGCCCCATACCCAACTCTTTATCTATGACGCTGATGTATGTAAAAAGTATCTTATTATGAATTCATCTCAGGACATTTCGAAAATAAACATAGTAAAAGACGGTTGTTACCTCTTTTCAATCAACAGGTGGAAGGTTTGCATTCCGCACAATGGGTAAATGCTGGGACTCCAGAGGTAAAGCTTTATATGGCTGTATAGTTCAGTATTTGTAGTATATACGTTTTAATAAGGACATTAACATTTCATGCACCATTTTTACTTTCAAGGTCTTTTACAGAAGGTCACGTTTGGAACAACCAAACAGGTATTTATAGATAATGGTGTTTTATACATAATTAACACAGTGTATTGGTTTTGAATGTAAGCAAACTGAATACCCTGTTCTCATCCTTTATATATTCTATGAATAGTGACCTCTTAAAGAAAGAAACATGTTTTTTTTCTAGGAATTCATTCAATGACTTTTTAATTGATGATTCTGATGAGGAGGAAGAGGGCGAGGACGAGGCTTTTGGGTCTTTGAAAGTGATGTCTTTCCCGTGGTAGTTTTATTTTTCATTATTAAAAAATAGGACATTTGTTTCCAGGAACTGATAATGACACATACTAATGAATAATTTCGCTACATTTCCGAAAGCACCAGTACCCAAGACAGACAACCCCTCTTCACCAATCACCAGTTATGTATAATGGACTTTATACATTTTAAATGATTTAGGAAGAAGTGGATCTGGCCGTCCTTTTAAGTGACTTCAAAAAGGAATTTGTTTCTGATGGCCTAGTCAGTGATATCTGCATCAGGAGGAAGAAACTTCTTGAGAGTGCAATAAAAGCCATCTCAAGGTTACATTCTGCTGGAACATTCCCCCTACATAGAATTGTAGGAGAAGATGGGATGACATGGGAGGACCACAGAGAGAGTTTTTCAGTCTGAATAACCTAATTTAGTGTATGATTCTTAATCATGTGTCCTCGTTTTCAGGTTGACTGCAAAGTTATAGTACTGTATTTTTTTCTCAATTGATTTATTGTAGACTCTTGATGATAGAAGTACAGACCTCCATGGGAATATTCGAGGAAAGGCTGGTCAGGTCTTCCTTACATATGACCAAGCGGCATTAGATGGCCACAAGTATTTCAAGCAGGCCGCCTAATTGCGTGTCAGTAGCACACGGAGGTCCGTGTATCAAAGCCCTGGATCCCAGCCTGTACCAGCTGATGTGCGGCCAGGAGCCTCAACTGGAGCAATTTGACTGCAGTGTGCTGCCTGATCCGATGTTCAAAGCAGAGTGAAAAGGGTGATTATTTTTATGTTATTAATTAATTAATATTTATTAGGATTTGATAGAAACAAATACATTCCTTCTTGGTCAGTCAAAGTTTGTAAAAGCATAAAAAGCATTTCGACTAAACCTTTGTATTTATCAATCCGGCTACATTGTTTTATCTCTAAGATCCTACAGTGCAAGACTGCAGAGGACCTGTCTGCCCTCCAGCAAGACTTGGGGGACTGGATCTCTGAGTGTGGCGTCCCTGGCATCTTCAGTGCCACTATCGGAGAAATTCCGAAGATTTATGCCTATGTAGTTAAGCACTACATATTTCTCAGGTAAACAAAAACACTTATAAACAAAAAACTATAAGTCTTAGACATTATAAAACACTGTTAATATAAAAGCCATAACTTACTGTATGCTACTAATATTTAACATTTTAACACTGAATATTTTGTGTTTTAATTTTTCTATTCTTAATGTAGGTTAAAATGTTGCAAATTATGTATCTTTTTCCTTCTTTCCTATTATCACTGCTTTTTAGTCTTTTCCAAAAAAAAAAAATGTGTAGTTAAAACATCAGTTTTTCTTCAGGTTATATACATGTTTGATCTTTGTTGGCTTATAGAACGGCCAAGATGGTGAATCAATTCACGGAGGGCATGAATGCTTTTGGGAACCTGTGGGACCTGGTCAGGAACAACTGGATTGCCTTCCTTCCCTGCTTCACCAACATGAGGACCCTGCTGACAAAATCCTCCTTTAAGGCCATATTCAAATATGAATACAGTCCAAGAGGAACAAATCACCGGGAAAAAGAGGAGTACACATATACAGCTGGGAGTTGGTCCTAAACATCATCGAAGGTACATTTTATACCTCAATGAAAATGTAAAAGCACCTCATATGAAATTACTATAACTCAGTAAATACTGTTATTGATGGATGCTTTACAAAAAAGAAAATCGATTGAATTTAATATATCAATGTAGCTAATGCAAATTAAAAAAGGGGCAAATACACATGTTGATGTCAATATACCATCAAGCCAAATACATGTAAACTACATTATTGATTAATGTTTGATGATATTATTACGTTCCACATTTGACTTTAAAAATGAAAAAATATTATTCAAATACACTTTTGTCATTGGCAGACAAACTGACTGAATGACATTTGAGGACCTGCTGATTTTCATCACTGGGGCAGATGAAGTTCCAACGCTTGGCTTTCCAAACAAGCCCTCCATTGACTTTTATACACAGGAGGTCGGCGTGCGTCATTTGCCATATGCCTCAACCTGTGCTATGACGTTGTTCCTACCAAGAGGCATCACAGAGGAACAAGAGCTTCACAACGTACTGAACCAGTCAGTGAAAGACTTGTGGGGCTTTTTAAAGGAAAAGAAAAATAGACAAGGAGGAAGAGAGGGAGCATTGGGAGGGTGTGCAGAGTATGACGATAAGATGAGGGAGAAAGTATTACTGCAATGTTGCACTGCCCCTCACACTTAATAGTTTTTTTGCCCTCACCTTATGTTCTTTCAATTAGAACATGTTTTGAATCTGTCTAACACAAAGCAGATACCTGTCCTTTAAGTCAGTTGTTCCAGTCATTGCATTTTGGAGATCTTGCTGTTGTTCAGAGCTCAGGATAATGTGTGGTTGTGGCACTATCACTGCTCGTTCAAGATCCTCATTGTTTGCTTGCAACTGATCGAGCCGTATGCCATGTCTTGCCAAGCCATTTTCAATATTTTCTTGGCTGTAGGGATCTTTTCCAAAGACATTGTCTATAGCTGTTGAATGTTGCTCCCTGTTGGCTAGCATGCACTCCATCCAAATATCTGTTGGTGTACGATTGTTAGCAGTTCTTAGTCTATGGTTGTTCCAGGCATGTCTGAATAAATCTAGTCTTTTTTGGATTTCTGGTTTAAAAACGATTTGTATTGCCATTTTCTGAATGTCATCTTCGGGGGTTCAATATTTGTTCATCTTCAAAGGAATACAAAAGTGTGTAAAAATAGTACACAACCCAGTGTTGTAGTCAAGTCACCAATTCACAAGTCCAAGTCACTCTCGAGTCACCACTCTTCGAGTCCGAGTCCAAGTCCGAGTCACCAAGGGAGAGTCGTAGTCGAGTCCGAGTCCAAGTCCGAGTCACCCAAGGAGTGTCCGAGTCGAGTCCGAGTCATCATTACCTGTGTTCGAGTCCGAGTCCAAGTCCGAGTCACCTAAGAAGAGTCCAAGTCAAGTCCGAGTCACAAGTCTTCATGTATTAATCTTCGTGGATATATGTGTTGAAATGTAGCTGCTCCTCGACATTGCTTTTATCCTGTCATGTTATACTAATCTGTCTATTGAACTGCTGTGAAGCCAGTTTGGCTACAATTCTTGTAATAGGTGCTATACAAATATAAAGCTTATTACTAATATTAATATTATTATTATTATATAAATAAACTATGTTTAAAATGAGTTACCTTTTAGAGAAGTGATTATATTTGTATGCCAATATTTTCCTATGGTAAAGTTTTCGTTTTGCACTTTTATTTTGATAGTAATAAGATCGGGACTCTTATTTTGAAGGAACTTTTACCGGTTAAATCGGTTTACTGATAAAGATTAAGCCCCAGAGACCACATGGCTACTTAGCATGCAAAATGACGTCATTCTGCATGTTAAGTAGCCATGTGCTTTCGTGTTATCGGCTGAATCTTTATTTATTGATTAGATCACGTTACTCTGATGATAGTGTTCAAGACAGCCAATATGTCTGAACTCGATGTTTAGAGTAATGTGTTACGGAGGCTTCTCTTCAATATTGTTTCCACATAGAGCATTTTGCGCTGCTCTTTTCCAATGTGGAAGCAGAATGTGTGAAAGCATACAGCACGATGCGGGGTGTGGTGTGTCTCTAGACATCTTTAGACTGGAATAGCGGGGCCCAGTACGTGAACTCGCCTCGCAGCCGGTGCACACGCCAGGATAGAGGACATCAGACTCCATAGAAAACTTGCTTGAGTCTGAGTCCAAGTCGGAGCGTCAATGTACAAGTCGAGTCCGAGTCATCGTGGGGGGAAAAATTCACGAGTCCGAGTCCAAGTCAGCGTACGCGATAATTCACGAGTCCGAGTCCAAGTCATCGTGCACGAGAATTCACGAGTCCAAGTCTGAGTCGCGTCAATCAGTGCGCGAGTCCGACTCGAGTACTCCATCTCTGACACAACCTGCTGGAAACATCTCCCCAAAGACGCTCAATGCTTTGGTTGTGTACAGACTGGCCTGTAATGTGCCTCGCTTCTCCGTTTC
Source organism: Trematomus loennbergii (assembly GCA_012861695.1). Classification (NCBI taxonomy): domain Eukaryota; kingdom Metazoa; phylum Chordata; class Actinopteri; order Perciformes; family Nototheniidae; genus Trematomus; species Trematomus loennbergii. The sequence continues at coordinate 70,960 of JAAOOA010000609.1, read as the reverse complement.
CCTGTAGAAGGTTCATCAAGAGAGCAACTAGAGTGTTCTCCCCGCTGTGGTCAGATCTGACTCTGGATGGTAACCCATACCGACAGGTAGCTCGAACAAAATGGGTCAGCACTGTCAAAGCTGTGTTGTCAGTGCTGCAGTTGATAAAATGTACGAGTCTGGAGTTCCCATCAATTCCGGCATGTCACAAGCCCCCACCTGTACAAATATTGGAATGAATAGAACAAGGAATTAATGCATTACATTAAATACCTTAAAGGTTATCTTTATAACATTTGTTCAATATATCCAATATTTCTATAAATGTTGATAAGAAAATGATTGAGATTATATAGTGAAAGAGGAAAATAATAAACAAAACTAGGCTGGATTAGAAGATCATATTTACTACTAATGGCTTCTTATACTCCCACCAGTGAACAGAAATTCAAGAGCTGATTACCGAATGAGACGCATATGGCCATCTATGTGCCACAAGCTGTTAGGAAAGGGCACATAGTAGGTTCTCCTAGCCACAGTCTGGCCCCATCTCTGTGCTGCTGCAGCTGGATCTATTTGCTTTAGAGTCTCTCGAACTCTTCTTCTTTGTACCACAATCCCTTCTGCGTGCAGGTATGCCCTCATCATCTGAAAGTGGTTAATTTAAAGACAAATAAGATACAGAATTTTTTTATAAAAGTATATATATAAAAAACTCTAAAAGGGAATATAAACTAGTATGCTTACTTCTGAACCTGATCTAGGAAACTGGTTGTGGAGTCTCCTGACATGCTCTTCGAGGTCAGGATCACTAATGGTAGTGAATCTGTACCTTGCTGAAGTATTTAAAGACTTCATTTTTTTATGAAGGAATGAGGAGGAACAGCCCAACATCCTTGCCATTGCTCTCACGGTAAAACCTTGACCTAGGAGCAGCTCAATTTGCCCCCTCGTTATGTCAAGAGCAGGTCTTCCTCGTCTTCCTTATGATATGGAAATAAAAAAGGAAAATATATAAACATATGTATTAGGGCTGCTCGATTATGGCAAAAATCATAATCTCGATTATGTGGGTCAATAATTGATATCACGATTATTAAAAACGATTATCCATTTACTTTGAAAACATCAATTCATTGGAGAAAAAAATGTGAACAGTATGTTTTTAACAGTTGATTACCCTGAACTTTAAGTATAATTCAACTGAAAAACCAAAAAAAAAAAATGTATTTGTAAAATACGATTAATTGAGCAGCCCTAATATGTATAATAACAGTTCATCAGAACGTTCAACAGAACAATGAGTTTTTAAAAGTTAAGTAAGTCTGTTAACAACAGGTCACATTAATATTCACGTGAGTTCAAACTTATATAACCTGGTAAAAAAAACGTATAGACTTTTATTATAAACCTGTCAACGAAATATTTCAATCAGAATTCTCCTTCCCTTTAACTTTTATCCATTTGATTGCGGTATTTGACTGTGTCCTGAGTACAAGAATGCATGTTTTTTTTTGCCATATTTAATGAGGTATAACACATTTCTTTGCCATAACTTCTTAATGAGATTGATACCCGTGGATACAGTAAGACCCGTGGATACAGTAAGACCAGTACCAACCAGTGTTGGGCAAGTTACTTCCAAAATGTAATATATTACATATAACTTATTACTGTCTTTTTAAAGTAATAAGTTACATTACAATATTACTGTCTCTGAAATGTAATGAGTTACACTACTTTTATATTACTTTTGAGTTACTTTCACCAAAATAACCGCAAAAGAATGGCTAGGTATTTTAAATGCTAAAATGTAGTTTAGTGCAGCTCATTATACATCCAGTGAAGGGCAATGTGGTATAGCATAACAACTGTGTAGGCCATTAAGGCTACTAACAACCTTTATTACACGGCTTAGTTGAATACTCTATTCTGATTGTAAATTCTTAACATGTGACACGTTGTTAATACAGTACAGACCACTGTCAAGGACAATAATCAGGGATGCAAACTCATCAGGTATGAAAAAGGTGACAAGGATCTGAGCCCCCGACCCCACGGAATATCGGCTTTAAAATGAAGAATAACAGAGGATTTTAGCAGTCAGAACAACTAAAGCAGTTAATAATAACAGAAACGCCAAAGAGTCACATCTATAGAAATGTATAAAAGCATTTATTTTAATTGTGTAGCAGTCAGTTTATAATTTTGGCAGCACTGTTGAGCATTTTGAAATGTATTTTCATGCCTCTGTGCAAGGCTTAGTCTTTCTATCTTTATAGCCAGTGGTGTAAAGTAACTAAGTTCATAAACTCAAGTACTATACTTGGGTACAATTTTGAGATACTATGTTTTGCTACTTTGTTCTTCTTCTCCTCTACAGTTCAGAGGTACATGGTGTACTTTCCCTCCACTACATGTATTTAATACCTTTAGTTACTTTACAGATGTGGATGAATGATATGAAATATAATCAAGTGTTAAATCAGACTTTGAGAACACTTTAATGATAATAATCATTATAAAACATATCATATATATTATTCTGAAATGGACCAATCTGCACAATCACTACTTTTACTGTCACTACTTTCACTATATTTTATGATAATACTTTTCTACTTTTACTTGAGGAACATTTTGAATGCAAGACTTTTACTGAAACAGAGTATTCCTAAACTCTGGTACTTCTACTTTTACTCAAGTACAAGACCTGAGTACTTCTACTTTTACTCAAGTACAATACCTGAGTACTTCTACTTTTACTCAAGTACAAGATCTGAGTGCTTCTACTTTTACTCAAGTACAAGATCTGAGTACTTCTAGTTTTACTCAAGTACAAAATATATACTTATACCACCTCCGTTTATAGCCTATGAAAAAAACGATTTGAAAACGAAGGCTAAAGCTAACGTTAGCAGATAGTGACAATGTATGCTAGTTAGCTAGCTCAACGATTCATTACATAATATTGTGACAGAAAAACTTTTCAGTGCACATCACGCTCTGCCGCTCCGACAGGCCCGTTCTAACAGCTGTTCACCAGCGGTCCAGTCTGTGCCACAGTGACTCCGGACCGCACAGTTATTAACGAACGCACCGTAGCCTAGGTAATGTAGCTGCTGAAGCTAGACCCTCATCCCGGAGCAGCAGAGCCTTATTATACATCCATGAGCAGAGCCGACAGGCAGGAAGACTCGAGCACACAGCTCGCGCTTCATTATAATATATAAAAAAGAACACCATGCGTGTCATGATGGCACATAACAGCTCGCGGCCGCAGATTACTCCGGGTCCCAGACCCCCCCATACCCCAAAAATATTTTTATTGCAGATCTACATGAATCACACAAACGACCTATTTTGGATTCAGAACGGCGAATTTCGCCAAAAGGTGACAAGTTTGCATCCCTGTATAATGAAGGTTGCTAAGGAGGATCAAAAAAGAGAAAGGAAAAGAGGTTAAAAGACGGAGCTCTGGACGTCAGATAAATCACCTGAAGAAGGCAGAGAGGAAGTAAACAATAACAGGACACGGAATGGGCTCTGTATTTTGTTTAGTATATGGCCATGTACAGGCCCGGTTCCAGAACAAAATGACTTGGGGTGCATCTGAGATTACAGGGGGTGCAGCAGTAGTAGGTTTACATGAGCAATAGTGGCCGGCAACAGCAATGAAAAATAGCATTGATGTTATGGTCCCCAATGAACAGATTATGGCATTTGTTATGTTTTGAAACCAAGCAAGTGAGAACATTTCAAGTGAGTTAAAAGTGCAATCCTCAAATATTTCATATAGTCCAAAGTGGACTATGGCAAGGAAAAGCACAAAAGCTTCAAAACTGTAGTGATAAAACAAATGAGCACATATTGTAAATCAATATTTACAATATGATTTACATGAGCTGGGTCAAAATATTATTTGAACCAGCTCATGGTTTGAAAAGGCAAACATTGAAAAGCAAAAGTATTATTAAAACCATGTACTACATCATCACCTTGGTCCTATCATATACTCTGGGAAGACAATATTTACTGTGCTTGAAAACTGGATCACATCATCATGTGAGATTGACTTTGTGACCTGGAGAACATTTCAGCTGCAACATTAGCTTGTTGATAAGCTTGGAATATGAGATCTTTTTGTAGCCATTCGTGGTGAAGGCATCTGTGCTATTGTATGCATTATTTTTGACCCAACATTTCTACAGGCATGGCAGAATATGGCACTATTTTTACATTAATATTCTAGCCATTGTCTATGTTTATACCACGAGCTGCAAAATGACCGCCTTACCCCACTGTACAGACGGGTACTTGTTTAGATATACCTGGGCAGGCTCTGTTTTGCCGTAGTATCCTGGCACCTGCGGGCCGCAGAGGGGCGGCGTAGTTTCGGGCGACGAAGACTGCTGCTCCGGGGGCGAGTCAGGCGGGAGTAAGCTAGTGTCCACAACGGAGGGTAACGTGATGTCCCCATCTGACCTACTGTTTGCAGTAGATGCAGTGTTGCTGGCGTTTAGTGATGGTTGCTTTCAGGGCCGTATCCACCATTGAGGTCACCGAGGTCCGGACCTCGGTAATAATTTCCGAGCTGTGAATATAACAAAACGTGTGAAATAACTGCACTAAACGGGGTTCTTTGTAGTACTTCCATTTACTGCCGATGGGGCGCTGCATAACTACGTAGCCTTGATTGAAGCAAACGGAAGAAGACGACATGTATCAACAAACCACCGCAGCTCGGACTTGTATCGGAGCAGCGGAGGAGTGATGAGGTATCTAGAGATCTGAGTTCAGCGGGCTGCTTGTGTTTCTGTTCCTCACAGGATCATATGACCAGCAGATCCTGTGTGAACGCACTACGTTAGTCAGTGGACGTCCGACAACATGCTCACTAACTTATATTGCAGCTATAGGCTATACTTTGGTTTAAATTGCGTGAATAAACTAGCTAGAGAGCTACAGTTAATTACATTCATCCAATGTCAGAAGGATTACCTTTTAACAAACGTTGTAATGCTTTTCTTTCATTTCAATTTGAGTAAAACATTGAAGATATAACATTGTATTGTTTTCTTTTTACACTGACTCAGATATAATGAAAAGACTACGTCAGTCGAAGCTCAGCTTTGGTTAGGAAGAGACAGGACAGGCAGAGAGAAAGAGAGAGAGAGAAAGTGATGGAAGTCAGGGAGGAACTGCAGGTACAGTCACACAAAAGAATGTAGGTGTGAGGATCTGCAGTACTTCCTCCTTCTTTTCCCTTCTGTGTTTGTCTGTCTTCCTGGCTGGGCGTGGCTGACCTACTTTCTGATTCCCGCCAACTCACCTCCGCTGCTGTTGTTCATCTCACTGATTGCCACTACTCACCTGCACCTGCTTAAAACCCTGGTTTATTCTTCAGTGATCCACACACCTGCCGCTCTGCTTGCCACGTCCAGCCTCCGACTCCTCGTCTGAGTTCCCTCCGTGCTTCCACGCACACCAGCTCGATCCTGATAACATTCGCCAGCTCTGGATCCCCGGCTCACCACGCCGGTGCTTCCTCCGTGCATCTCCGCACCTCCATTTCCCCCTGGTCTATCCAGCTCCACGTCTCCCTTCTCTAAGCTCCTCTCTACACCTTGCCTGTGCCGTGGTCAAATAAAGACTATTTTTGACACTTCACCACTCTTTCCATCTAAGTGCTTGCGTAGCGGGTTCTCATCTCCAGTCACTTCTCGGGAAGCCTAACAGTAGGCTTAATAACCCCATCTGATCTATTTATCTATCTATAACAATAGTCTTCATTTACACTATAGACAATAGGCATAATTTTAAAACAACATATATCTATTGCAGTTATGATGTCATAATAACATACAATTGTATAAAACCACACAATTTGCTTACATCTTTGTTCTCTTTTGAGAATCAAACAAAACAGATTTAAATTTAAAATATAATGCAAACAAACAAGTGAAATGAACTAAATTGCTGAATTGCTTTTAATTCACTGGCAGGAGCGACAAGTGAGGAGGAGCAAAAAGTGAACAACGAGGGAAAGATTGAACAAAGAGAAAGAGTAGAGGACAGAGAGAGTAATGAACAGGAAGAAGACAGAGAGACTAAAGAAGATGGAAGAGAGGGTGCAGGTTATGGAAAGGAGAGAGACATGGAAAATGAATGTTGACAATGTTTTGTGATCATTTTAGCCTCTTCTGCATGTCCAGATCATTAATAGTAACAATCAACTGATTCTTATGTATTACACTTTCAAAAATAATTTATGCTGCAGCCCACTGACATGGTTTGAAATCAATATATTATCCAATTTGTGACCCCCCACAGGACTTAAAAAGCACCTAACTAGATCATGAAAATCCCAAAAATCTCAGGGGGGGTATACCCCCGAACCCCCTTATCATGTTTGGACCTCGGTATTTATGAAATCCTGGATACGGCCCTGGTTGCTTTAACCATTTTCGTATAAATGATTATCCACAGATGTGTGTCACTGCTGTGGAAGCACTTTGGAAATGATACACGCGCAGCGGAGCAGGCAGGGGCGGACTGGGACTACAAATCAGCCCGGGACTCTCGACCGGCCCACTTCGGTACCGCCGGACCACCTCGGTACCGCAAGTAATTACCGCTAGTAAATTGTCAACGGGGGTACACTTCAGTACTGTTGTAGCAAACACCTTGGTGGTGGCTTAAAGCCCACCTCCGCTACGTGCCGTTCGTTAGATGAGCCTGGTTATATTTAATAAAGAAGGAATTCAAAACACCGGAATAAAGGTTATAACAATAATCTGATTTTACTGGCATTTTTCATGAATAAACAACAGTATTCATATACATATTTTGGGGCGGAGATGTGTTAATTCTTCCTTCCCATTTTACTCCGAAGCGAATCAGAGAGTCCGTGGGGAGGAGCTGTGTGAGCTGCTCACTCCCCCAGGTGTTTTTACTGGTTGGATTCACTTCTGGTCGGGTCCAATACAGCGAATCAGAGTTCTGGGAAAAAAGTATGTTCTTCTGAGCAGAGCGTGAGATTCGGAAGTACACAAGGACAGAGTCAATCTTTATCTCTGCACCTGTATCCACTCCTTTACTTTCCCAAGGAATATTTCACACAAACTATTCTTTCCCAGACAACCAAACATTGTACACAGATATATTGATGCCCAGAAAGGACCTTGAAAAGAATATGTGTGTGTGCTGGTGGGAGGAGGTGTATGTGTGTGTAACAGGATCTCTGGGTCAGTGAGTTGTAAGTGAGAAGACAATATATATGGGATTACTTAAAACAGTTCAAACAAAACATGTTCACTAAAATACATTTCAAAATAATACATGTTTACTTCAATACAGTTTAGAACCATATCTGTTTACTTTAGTACCGGCCCATCGGGATTCGTCCCGAACGTCCCGATGGCCAGTCCGCCCCTGGGAGCAGGTCACGCGCACCTGACACAATTTGTTGTTTGTATTTTTCGTTCCGTTCTCTTTTTTAATAGAGGGTGCATAACATTCAACTGGGGGTGCAATGCATGCCTATGCACCCCCAAAGATCCCGACGCGAAGCCTGAAGGGTAAACACCAGGTTTACTAATCTACAATTTTTCTCTGGTGTCGGAATGTCTCGCTATGTTAGTACATCCTTAAAAAACAAAACACCATTTAATTTCGGGTTAAAATGTGTTGTAACTGCGTTACTGAGCATTGTAACGGGTAATATATTACCCAAATGTCATTAGTAATACGTTACAGTACTTCGTTACAGGAAAAAGTAATATATCACTGTAACTCCGTTATTTTGTAACGCGTTACACCCAACACTGGTACCAACAATACTATGAAGTACTTTTACTGTCTACTTTTTGAGTAATCCTCTGTCAAAGTCCTCTCCTGAGTACAAGAAAGCATTTTTTCTGTTACTTTTAATAAGCGTTAAAATAATGTTCTTCATGAGACTTGTATTGTTGGACAGAGTATTTTAAGAGGATATGGTAGACATGATATCAAAAGTATTTCCATTCAGTACTCCAGCAGGAGCATTTAACCCTTGGAAAGTCTTTACAGAATGTCCTGGATAGCTGTTCACAACTTTCCTTCAGCACAGTGACACACCCTTGTCACTTTAATTGAACTCTTATGATGCTGTTGTCTTTTAATATATGATTATTTCTCTGCCCCTAGTTCTTTCCTCACAGATTTTTCAGTCTCATCATTCCATCAGTCCCAGTCAACGCCTCCAGCACACTTCCAGGGTCTGACTCCAGAGAGATATTGTCCTGATGCTGTACAAGGGTTATGCCCCATGATCACAAAATTATCCCTGTAGATTTGAAATGGCAAAACACGCAAAGACGCATTTATTTACTAAATATTCCCCCACCAATTTACCAATAATATACACATGAATAAAGCTATGACAATATACATGAAATAAATATATCTATGTGCAAAAATGTCGAACTCCCCCTGGAGACTACCACTTGCCGTTTCCCTATACTATATTTAGAGGTGTGCGGGCCCGGGGGAACTCTTTTGCCCGAACACCCTGGGAGAGAGAACAGACAGATGTAAGTTTAATCATCACACAATCAATCACTAATTCTCACGTTTACTTCATGAACAATCCCTCACTACCCGTACTGTTAGCAATATACGCATTTTAAACCGTATCCATTCCCAGAACAAATGACCTTCATTTTTCATTGATCTTCCCTTCTAAAAGGGTTAAATTAATAATGTTTTTTCTCAAAGTAATGATAAACCTGTGAGTTGGATGTAGAAAAGTCAGAATCAATATAGATGTTTTTTATTTTAAAGAAAATTCAGATTTTACATAGTAAAAAACTGTAAATTATAGTGTCCTTATTTTGTACTTATAGTGCAAACTACCCTTCGATGATGGGTTAGTAGACTAAAAGCTTTAGGAATCCAAAGTACAACATATAATAAGTACCCTGTATCAAGATTGATTCAAAACAAGTGAAATGTGACCTTTTTAGAGAGATTTAGCCAAAAACCCCCACTTCTGGGGTCATTTGGGTGGATTTGACCTATCTCTGGCCCCCCTTGCTCGATTTTGATGAATGAAATCTCTTTATAACCGCTAGTCAATGGAATCGAGGGAAAGTTATATACACACCAACACGTTAACAAATAAGGAGTGAGAGTGACGCGTTACCAAAACCGGAAGCTGCATACACTCTGGTGGCTACCATTAGCAGCTAACTTTTCCGCTCCGATTTTTACATAAAAAATGGAATTATGGATTATAAATAATTTCTTTAAAGGCACAGGTACATTATCAACCTATGGATCAACAGTTGTAGTATTTTTTTTTCTTCGTTTTAATGCCATTGAACACGTCTTTTGACCTAATTGACAGCTACGGTGAGACGATCTGCCGTAAAAGCTCCGTAAAGGTACGTGTTGTGATGTCTGTGTTTGCTTCCCCTGTCGCAAGTTCGGATCGCTCAGTGATGATACTATACCTAAATAATCAGTGGAGTCTCAGCTTTAATCTGCTATATTGTATGTGCAGCTACGATAAGTAATAAGGGTATTTTTATCTTGAATTGTGTGCCGCAGTGCGTTAGAATTTTTCGCTCAGGGGTCATTTAGACGCTTCTTAGACTTGTTGTGTTTTGGTTTGGTAAAAATGGTTCATATCTTCAGTTAGCTGAGATTCTTCCCGTTAATCTGGTGCTACACATGAATAGTTTCATAAATGTTAAGAAGCCCTGAGACATTATCTTGAAAAAAAACGGTGGGAGGGGTCCAATGGGGGGACCGCCGTGCTTAAGAGGTTAAATCATGTGCCAATACTGTGTCAATATACGCTATACAGTACAATGATTATATCAACATGTCAACGTGAGCTCTAGTAACGGCGTCTCGTCGTTACATTCCCCCCTAAAGCGCACAGTACCTCAATTTTCATGTACCCGGGATAGACAGTCTGCCACCAAGTTGGCTTTCCCGGCCCGATACTGGACTGTAAAGTCATTAGGGTTGCAGGGACAGGTACCACCCTGTGAGACGTGTGTTGGAGTCCTTCATCCGGTTCAGCCACTGCAGAGCGCGATGATCAGTTTCCAGGAGGAAGTGACGTCCCAGCAAATAGTACTTTAACGAATCAATGGCCCACTTCATGGCCAGGCACTCCTTCTCCACTGTTGAATACCTTGTCTCTCGGTCCAGAAGCTTGCGGCTTAGGAACAGCACTGGACGTTGCTCTCCCCCAGTTTCCTGCAGAAGCACTGCTCCAATGCCAACACCCGAAGCATCAGTCTGCAGTGTAAAGGCCCTGACACACCAAGCAGTCACCAGAGAACTCGCCGACGCCGACTGTTGCGTTGGAAATGGCCTTGAAAAGTCTGGACTGTAGAGGACTGAATCACCTGTGATTGCACTCTTGAGATCTCTAAATGCTTGATCACACTCTTCACTCCATTTCACCTTGTTTGGGGCAGAGTGCTTGGTGAGGTCAGTGAGCACTGCTGCCCTCTCTGAAAAGTTGGGAATGAACTTGCTGTACCAGCCAATCAACCCCATAAAGGAACGCACCTTCCTCTTGGTGGTGGGCACAGGATACAAGTGGATAGCATCCACTTTCCCCACTAGAGGTTTCACAACACCCTGGCCAACCACATGACCGAGGTACTCAACCTGACCCTGCGCAAACGCACATTTGTGTGCATTAATTGTTAGCCCAGCCTATTTTATCAACTGGAGGACCTTGCGAAGGTGAGCCATGTGTTCCTTCCATGTCTGGCTGAAAATGACTATGTCATCCAAGTACGCGGCTGCAAACTCTGGCACCTCCCTCAGCAAGTGGTCCATGAGTCGTTGAAATGTAGCTGGCGCCCCCTGGAGACCAAACGGCATTACATTGAAATGAAACATTCCAGATGGTGTTTTAAATGACGTCAGCTCCTTGGTCTCATTTGCCAGAGCCAGCTGCCAATATCCTTGCTTAGATCAAGTGTCGTGATGAATGTGGACCTACCAACCCTTTCCAGCAACTCATCAATTCGGGGCATTGGGTAGGACTCACATTTAGACACAGCATTCAGGTATCTGAAGTCAATGCAGAATCTCAGTGAACCATCTTTCTTAGGGACCAGAACAACAGGACTGCACCACTCACTCGTCGAGGTCTCAATGATGCCCAGCTGCAACATCAGCTCAATTTCCTTTTTAAGCTCTGGCACCAAACGTTCGGGAATCCTGTAAGATTTCCGGCGGGGAGTTGCGTCATCCCTCAGGTGAACCTGATGCTGTACCAGAGTTGTGAAACCAGGCGTTTCTTGGAAAAGCTCTGGATCCATCATTACACTTATCTCCCTCTGCTGGTCAGGCTGGAGATGAGACACATCAACGGGACCGGGCATCGAGACACTGGTGGGAAAAGAGGGCACAATATCCTCTCCTTGGTCCATGGCACGGATGAGGAGCTGCTGTTGAACAGGCTGATGGCTTAGCGGTGAAGGCTCCTGAAACTCCTTCAGCAGGTTTACATGAAACAACTGATATTTCTTCCCTTTGTCATGCATATACAGTTCATAGGTTACCTTACCAAGGCGCTTAGTGATTTGATAAGGCCCCTGCCATTTTGCCAGCAGCTTACAGTCACTTGTTGGGAGCAACAGCAACACCTGCTGGCCTGGTAGAAAGGTTCTGTCCCTTGCTTTCTTGTCATACCAGGTATTCTGGTTTGCTTGTGCTGATCTCATGTCCCACAATGTCCACGGCGGGAAATGGAGAGAGACGAAGATATACGAAGACAGGCGGCGGGAGACGAAGAGAGACGGCGGGAGACGGCGATTGAAGTAAAGTGACAGACAAATATTGAGAATTTAGATATAGTTAGATAGATTTAGAGTTTTGAAGATTCAACTATGATGAAGAGAACTCTGAACGTGAGTCAAGCTATAAGCTTGTTTTTTGACATGGAGGAGGAGGAGGAGGAGCCTGTGATGTTGCCCTCTGTGTCGTAGTTGACAGAAACTGCTTTGAAGCGTGGCACAGATAAAGACAGAAAAAACTGATTTTTGTACATAATGTGTATATATATTTATAATAACGCTTTTGCCTTATCAGAATGAAATCCCATGTACATTATTGAAGCTTTTAAATGTTTTGTTGTGCCTACTGTGTCACTGTTGACAGAACTTGATAAATTAGGAAAAAACACCTGTTATTTGTTCATAAAATTTGTATATAGGTTCATGCTACCTCAATCAAACTTTCACATTATCATAGTGACATCCCATGTATATATGTCCAGCTTTCAAATTGTTTCGTTGTGCATGTTTGTGTTACCTATATAACAAATAATATCATTTTCAAAATCCATTTTTACGTTGTTTTGTGATTTTGGGTCCAAAATGTTCATATAGTATCTCAAAATGAAAGAAATAACTATCAGGTTATATAGGTGAGGTTGTCCTTAAAAAAAAGATACCAAACATTGACATGCCAAACATTTCTTAATGGGGTTTAGTAAGACAAATCAAAGAATGCGAAAACGGCCAAATTAGCCCAGGACTCCAAAGGGTTAATGACATAGCTGAACTCTGCTATACCGTCTGCCTTACCCAGTTTTTCACCCTCAACCTCTGAGACCTTGTCTAACCAGGGTTTCATCGTTGGATCAGCCCTCTGCATTGCTGCTATATCTGGGGGAATGCGTATATCTACGGGCTGTAAAGGCTGGCTGGGCCTAGTTTCTTCCTGACCCTGTTCCCTGGCCGTAGCCAGAAACTTTTCCCTTCTTCTCTGTGCTCGGGACTTTGGCTGTTTAACTGGCCCCGTCTTCAACTCAGCATTGTAAAAAGGTAACTCCTCAAGAGTATTTGTCTCTTTACGTGCCCTAGACACCACCATGTTACATGCTTTTGCTGACACCTGGGGCTCTAACTGTTGCTGCTGATCCAACTCCTGGGCAGGAACCTCAACCCCCGCCTCTACCCGTCTGGGAATCCCTCTGTTAGCCTTACCCCTAGATTCCACCGGGTCCGTCTGCGCCGCGTTGCGGTTTTGGTCCGGCCTCCTCGGGCGTCATACCCTACCAGGCGCGTTTCAGAAGCATTTCAGAAGCGGAGCGTCTTGCCTGCCGGCTCGCAGTTTTTGTTGATTTGGGCATATTTCCTGGACGGCTACTTTGTACAGACAAAGTTAATAATAACTGTAATATTCCAGTTATAAACGACATGAATCAAAGATATGTTGCTGTATTTTAGTGGTAAAAAAACGCATTCATCATCATAATTATTCTATATATATAATTTACACAGTGCCTGTAAACCGGAGGAGAACGCTGGCATTTCTCCTCCTACTTGAAAGACTACGGAGGGATAGGGTCTGCAAAATTAGTTTGTGTGTGTGTATATATAGCTCTGAACGTTCCACTTCCTGCCTGCCCGACCTTACGTTACGGATGCGCCGCGACAAAAATAGGATTCGATCCTAATTTTAGAGAGCCCTGCGCCGAGCCGCTTCTGGGACGCTTCTGAGCCGTAACGCGCCGCGTGTGGTGGAATAGCACCCATTGACTAGAGTGGCCGCGATCGCCGCGAGCACCGCGGCGCAGCCGTAACGCGCCGCAGACGGACCCGGTGGAATCTAGGGGTTAGCCTTATCTACCAAATCAAGCAGTGTGGGGACATCATGGCCAAGGATAACTGGGTATGGTAGTTTAGGCACTAAAGCTACTGGGAGGAGGTAAGTCTGACCCCCTACGGTAAGATAAACTTCAGCTGTGGGGTACAACTTTTCATCACCGTGGACACAACTAATGTTACACTTTTTCTCACTCCACCTTTCTCTAGGCACTATGCTAGCCAAAGTCAGCTGTGATCTCATATTTAGCCAAAATAGCTTATTTTACTTTTTCGTATTCTACTGAGTCTGTGATCAATTGAAGCAGTGAAAAAGCTCAAGGCATCGGACCTGCAGCTGCGCTTCTGCACCAATGAGACCCAGCTCAACAGAGAGGCGTTTGTGGACAAGCTCAAAAGGCTGGGCTTTGACATCTCTGTGTCTGAAATCTTCTCTCCTGCTCCTGCAGCCGTAGCTGTCCTCAAAGAGAGGGGCTTTCGGCCTCACCTTCTGGTATATGATGGACTTCTCCCAGAGTTCGACATTTGTTAGAATGCCCGAGCGGCCATGGAGGAAAAATAGGAGAAGCAGGCAGGTTGGTGTTTTTCCACAGAAAACTGTTTTATTTGTCCATCCACTGTGACCACATGGCTGTCCTCCATCACCCACACAGTATACAACACCCTTCTCAACAACACTGACTGCCTTTTATAGGAGGCCTCAGATCTTCATTGGCTGGCACATACCATTATCTTTATCTAAGCAAACGATTTACTACAACTATATACACATTTACTAAATATTCCCCCACCAATTTACCAATAATATACACATGAATAAAGCTATGACAATATACATGAAATAAATATATCTATGTGCAAAAATGTCGAACTCCCCCTGGAGACTACCACTTGCCGTTTCCCTATCTATATTTAGAGGTGTGCGGGCCCGGGGGAACTCTTTTGCCCGAACACCCTGGGAGAGAGAACAGACATCACACAATCAATCACTAATTCTCACGTTTACTTCATGAACAATCCCTCGCTACCCGTACTGTTAACAATGTATGAATATACGCATTTGAAACCGTATCCATTTCTTTACTCAGGCGAATGGCGAGCAGGAACGGCCCGGCGTCCGCGCCGCACGACACTCACCCACACAACAATGCAATTCAATCAATTGTCAATAAACATATTTATTAGGGCTAGGGATGCATATCGTTGACTTTTTTACGATACCGATACCACTGAACGATACCGATACTCAACCGATACATATCGTGATACTTTCATGTTGCATAAGGGAAACATTTTTAATCCCGCAATTACTCCCATGAAGCGCTTTATTATATAGTTAACATGTCAAATGAATATTAAATTCAATTGTGGGACTTGGACCTTTTAGTACTGAACAAACAATGAAAAACACGTTATCTATGAAGAAAACTGATTCTGCAATATCATTTATAACAACCATCAGGCGGGAATAGTACATCTTGTCAATGGAAAAATAAAATAGCACCAGTGTAATTAATATTCAACCTGAGATTCGACTGACCAGAGAACACATAAAGGATCATGAGATCTCGGCATTGCACATAAAACAAATAGCATCCTTAAAATCAACATTTGCCTGATGAAAGAAAACAAATCCCATCACAGTTCAGTTTTGTGCATTCATCTTCAAGAAGATGAGCATCTGCTCTCTGGATCCAAACGGGCCCTTTCACAGCGTAGGATATCACCTGCTAAACTGAACACTCTCGCTTGGCACGCTGCTTCCCTGAACACAAAGGTACTTGGTTGCCATACGAGACAGCATTGGTTGGAGATTGGATGTGTTGCCACCTTTCCCAGAAATAAACTTCTTGCAGTGGTTACAGATCCCACCATTCAGACTGGCAGTGGTTACAGACCCCACCATTCAGACTGGCAGTCATATGCAGCCACACTTTAGATTTTCAAAAGTGACTTGGTTGCGGAGTTTCACTGCGAAATTGACATCGTAATTCCTACGGTTTGGGCACAAGTTTAAGGATATTATGCCTCACTTTTATAAAAAAAAAAAAAAGTATCGAAAACCGGATCTGATTTCGGTACGGTATACCGTAGCCACCAGTAACCGGTATTTCGGTAATACCGGGAACCGGTATGCATCCGTAGGGCTGTCAAGTTAACGTTAATAATGCGTTAACGCAAACAAAAATTAACGCCACAAATTTTTTAACGCGATTAACGCATGTGTATTTTTTGTCCTCGGCCGCCCCGTAGTTTCAGAGCGCATCGAGTTTAAAATACCATCTACAAGCTGATGCTGACAGCCCCGCTCCTGCCGCCGCTTGTGGCAGACCACACTTCCATGCTCACCGGCAGGCCCGGACTGGCCATCGGGAGGACCGGGAGGGTGTGTGTATGTGTGGCGCGAGCGAGGCACACCTTACCTGTTGTTGTTGTTGTTGTTAGCATCTGGTGCTAGCTAGCTGCGCTAACGGATATAAGGAGCTGTTTCAATGAAAACAGGGGAGCGACATTTCGCCGACAACTGCGCCGAGCACTTGACTTTATGCAGTAGCCAGACAGTGGGACATTGTACGAAAAGTCAGCACACTCAGCACGGATAGTGCGCGCAACATGATTGCAGCGTCCAGGCAGCTCCTGTTCGAGCATATATGCCTTGAGCTGCACATTGCTCCAACGATCCATCACAGTGTCTCACACACACACACACACACACACACACACACACACACACACACACACACACACACACACACACACACACACACACACACACACACACACACACACACACACACACACACACACACACACACTCTTTGTATTGTAATGTATGAGAGAGGTTCCAGGTTGAATTGAGGCGAATATTTGTAATGTTCAGAGTTTGTTGTGTTTAATATTCATGAGAATATTTGTCATTGTTCAAATGATAATAAACAAACATATAAAGCATATTTGTCCACTCATATGTTGATAAGAGTATTAAAAACTTGAAAAATATCCCTCTAAGGTACATTTAGAACAGATAAAAAATGTGCGATTAATTTGCGATTAATCGCGATTAACGATGGACAATCATGCGATTAATCGCGATTGAATATTTTAATCGACTGACAGCCCTAATATTTATACATTAATAAAGTGTGTTGTTTAAATCATGTGCCAATACTGTGTCAATATACCCTATACAGTACAATGATTATATCAACATCTCAACGTGAGCTCTCGTAACGGCGTCTCGTCGTTACACCTACATATAACCATGGGCTGGGCGTTGCAGTGTAGCAGGGGGCTTAGGGGCTGTCTGTAAAGCTAGTAGACCCTGTGTCAGCTGGTTAAGCTGTTCTTATTGTTTCAGCAACATGTGCTTTAGCTCCTCCATATCTGGGTTACCTGGGCTATCTGATGTCAGTCCTCCAGAACACTGCATAGCACTCAGGGAGGGTACTGAATAACTCCTACCATAGGCTCATCAGGTGTCCCTCCCTCTCCCAGCGTATGGCTTCAGCTCGTACCTCTAGAAGAGTATAGTCAGGGTGTTGCCGCACGACACGTTTCAACTCCCTGCGAAGGTTAAGGTCAAGCACATGTTCGACAAACTGGTCCCTAAGAATTTTGGAGGTGCTGCGCACGCCGTGTGGGGAACAACGTTCAATCTTTTCCATTGTACAATACAAAGAATGAGAAAACTCCTGCAACGATTCTCCATCCTGCTGCTTTCTAGAGAAGAAATGTTGCTGTAAAGAAACATAATATTTTGCACAACCATACATATCCCGGAGAATGGTGAAATTCTCTTAGGGTCCTCCCTCTCTGCTCTAGGCCTGTACCTTATCTCATCTTTAGCCTCCCCGTCCAAATGATCATATATGAAATACGTTTGATCAACTGGCCTCAAGTGTCTTGCCCTCAACGTGGCCTTCATCTCCTCGACCCAATCCTCTACAGCAGGGGTGTCAAACTCAAATACACAGTGGGCCAAAATTAAAAAATGGGTACTAGTCGAGGGCCGTACTGGTTCAATGTTTATTGCAAAACTTATTGAAATGCACTTATTGCACATATTAAACCTGGAACTAACAAAGCTTAAATTATTGCCTATAAAAACAACATTAAACATTAATAATCAGTTGCATTCATTTCTTATGGCTCTATCTGCAGCTTTTTCTTATGATTACATTTTTCCACAGGCCAACAACAGCTTCAACAAAACTATTTCCCTCAAAGAAAAAAACAAACATGCCCTGTTGAAAAAAAGTGCAGAAGGAAACATCCATTAAAACTCAGTTTGCTGCTCTCTGATGCTAGTTCAAGCCAGATACTTGGCATCTCATCTTGGGTGCAAGTTCATCAATGTTTGGGCTCAGGCTCTGAGCTGAGGAAACCCTCAGGATTGAGTGAAGGTGTGCGTGCAATATACCGGCGGGCCAGATCTAATAGTAATTAGAAATTATCCTGCGGGCCGAAATTAAATCCACCAAGGGCCTGATTTGGCCCCCGGGCCTTGAGTTTGACACATGTGCTCTACAGGAATACCAGAGGTCTCCCTAAAAGACGGACACTTTCTTTCTCTGGGGATATAAAGCACACGTTTAAAAGGGACAGGATTATTACGACCACTACGTTGAGCACCAACCGGGCTACGAGAATCAGGATCCGAGTCCATGCCTGACCGGGGGAGGCTGGCCACTTCCTGCTCCTGCAGCAGCTGCTCCTTCTCGGCCTGAAGTTGATGCACCAAGTCTCTTAATTCCTGAAGTTCATTGGCCATGATTGGAGTGAAAAAGATTGTCAATACAAGCACAGTCTATGTAGCACTTTAGCTTAGGAAGGATGAACCAAACCACCGCAGATCGGCTCCAAGATCCAGCAGATTCATCGATGTGCACAACACTAATACTCTTGGGAGATTAGGAATTGGAGCAACAATGTAAACAAAAGCATCAAAAACGAACTACTATAATCAATCAATCAGTCAATCAATCAATGTTTATTTATATAGCCCAATATCACAAATGTTACATTTGTCTCAGTGGACTTCACAGTTTGCACAGAATATCAGTATGACAATACGACACATTCTGTCCTTAGACCCTCACATCGTACAAGGAAAAACTTCCAGAGAAAACCCACAGTTTAAAGGGAAAAATGGGAGAAACCTCAGGGAGAGCAACAGAGGAGGGATCCCTCTCCCAGGACGGACAGACGTGCAATAGATGCCGTGTGTAAATTGAAAAGATAATACATTTACAACATAGGTAGTCGAAATGTTTGGAAATGCGTGTGTCTATAATAAGAAGATGATCCACGAGGATATCCATCCAGGACTCATGATCCAGGACCACAGCACAGGCACAGCCACGACTCAGGATCCAGGGCTCGCGATCCAGGACTCAGGACCACAGCAACACGATCAGCCACGACTCAGGATCCTGGCGTAGATAGACACCAAAAAAAATTTGGGGAAGCTGGGTTATTCGGAACATGAGAGTACACAGGTACAGAGAGAGAAGGAAGAAGTAAGGTGTCCCCTGACAATCTAAGCCTATAGCAGCAAAACTAGGGGCTGAATCTAATCAGCCCTAACTATAAGCTTTATCAAAAAGGAAGGTCTTAAGCGCACAAAACGGATAGGGTGTTTGCCGCCCGAACACTGGCTCCCGTTGTACTTTTAGAGACTCTAGGAACAACCAACAACCCTGCATTCTTGGAACGCAATGCCCTGTACAGTGGTTCCTAACCTGGGGGGGCGCCAGGCCTCAGATGATTTGAGGCCAAATATCATATTTAGCCTTTTTTTTTTTTTACTTTTTTTTTTTACATATAATTGTTTATACATGATTGTCACTAAAAGCCTTGTCTCTACATTACAATAAAATATAAAAAATAATTGATTAATTAATTTGAATAAAAATTCAAGTTAGTAGCTATTATAGGCATAAAAAGACAGAAATGTATAATTCTTTCTTTAATAGAAATGTTTCTTCTGCCCGTAAAGTGTCCAAACCAGGCTTTTCTGGATAAGCGCATTTTTAAAACATAGTCATTGTCCATGCCGGTTTCAGTTGGATTATTTGTCACAGTTGCTCCGATCAGATCGGTCTCCTCCATTTTGTAGATTATTTACGACTTTTGAATCCACATAAACACATCGGCAAAATCCGGCTTACTTTGAACATGTGTTTTAAACAGAATCCCTGTGAATTGTTTCCACTTGCGCCGTCCTTTAATTTCTTCATACAGCGGGAATCCAAATGAATTAATCCTGAGTCCAATAACCATCAAAGTCAATCCAATAGTGCTCCTTAATTACGCTTTCATCCTCCTTTAACAAAATACTTCACATTCATCCAGTTTGTGACAGTAGTTGTAGCATTTTGAGACTTTTAAACTTGAATTACCGCTGTTGTGCCCCCCCCCCCTTGTGTGTGAGTTGGGGGGGGGGTGGGCGCAACTTCCAACAGGAGTCATTTGGGGGGGCTCTTGGGGAAAAAGGTTGGGAACCCCTGCCCTAGTAGGACAGTAGGTATAATGAATTATTTAAGGTAAAATGGCGCCTGCCCATTAAGGGCTTTGTAGGCGAGAAGAAGAATTTTAAATTCTATCCTGTGTTCTATAGGGAGCCAGTGTAAGGCAGCCTATTTAGAGTAGAGTAGAGTAGATTATAGACAGGCGGAAAGTTTGTGTGTAAAAGCCGATCTACAAACAGTGAGTTGAGATCCACATTTCTGAGCCACAAAAACAAACTTTATTGACAAATGTGTGATTTAAAATTGTAAATGTTGAAAGCTTTTTGTTTATTTATAAATTAATTATAGACAGATTTTCTTTTTCTTTTTGGAATTTGTTTAAGTATTTGCAGATCCTTTTTATATTTGCAAAAACATTTTGGGCAATTTTCAAATCTTTTTTGCATCAGTGTTAGGTTTTTTCACACTTACAGACATGGATTATTGACCTGTTCCTACACGGACCCTCACTATTGCGGAGAAGCGTGTTGTCACTTCCGGTTGTTGTTGTCACCTCCGGGCTATCCTGTGTGTCTGTTCTGCTGCTGATAGCTTATATTATCTTAAAGTGGACCTATCATGCTATATTTAAATGATATATTGTAGGGCCATACCTATATAAGATATATTTATATGTTTCTGTTTTCAAAATACCAAACAGATCATGCATTTTAGCCATGCCTCATTTCGCTTATGTGCTGTTTGCTGTCTACGGGTCTGATTCTGCTGACCACGCCCCCTGCAGGAGAGGGGAGACGTGCTCTGATCAGCTGCTGGGCTGTCAGAAGAGGGGGAGAAAAAGAGATCTCCGTCCTCCGTGTTTTATTATATAGAGTCGTTATTCATTTGTTTTAAAGCTCAATAAATAACAAAGAAGACCTTTGACCGGCAATTTTCAAATTTTGTCCGGAAGATTTAAACTTTAACGGACATCTTGACCGGCGAAACAAACTGAAACTGAAACTCTGCCGCACGATCCCCTCGTTCCTTGGAAGAGGCGGAGAGGTGGGTGTTTGTCATCTGCTGGTGGACTAACCGGAGAGAATTACAGTGCTTGCCTCGACGGGGAAGGATTGCATTGCAGAGGGAGCAAACGCTTGCCTCGGGGAGGGAGAAAAAAAGCCACAGCGGAGAATAAACAGAAGGGTAACCATGGTAACAATGGGCGGGAAGTCTTCTTCGCTGCTTTTGTGGCAGACTACAGCGCCACTTACAGGCCTGGCATATGTACTACAGCGTCTCCAGCGCTTTCGAACGGCAATGGCCGTGGCTGTCTCCTCCTGATTGGTGGAGTTGGCCCAATAGCCGTAGCGCCACGTCCTGACGTCAGGACAGTGTTCAAATCTGGATCAGTTTTTATCAGATCCGTTGCAGCCCCTTTTTTAGAGATTTGGGTATGGAGGAAAATAGAGAGGGTTGTGTTTTCTGACACTTGGTGAGTTCCCTGGAACACCGGGACACTATTCATGTATAAAAGACGTACAAAAGTGCATTTTGCATGATAGGTCCCCTTTAACTTAATCGATCGTTTTACAATTCTTGATCACGGCAGCTACCTGACGTTGTAATCACACGTTACTACAGCTTAAGCACTCACAACTCTCCTTCTCTTAGTGACTGTAACGGACCGTCTCCACAGCAGCGTTAAAAAAATCTTGGAGTGGGCGTATCTGAAGCTGGGGATTTTTTGCGAACAACCAATCACATGAATCTCCCGCCGCGACATACGAAGCAAAAAAGCCCATAGTCAACTGGATATAAACTCCCCAAAACAGGCGAAAACATACCACTGTCTCTGCCACCTCCCTCCATGCCTGGCTCCTCCGGTTTATATCCCGGTAGGTCTGGTCATAAAGCACCGGGTGATTGATTCGCTACCGCTAATTTCTCCTCCATATTTTGGAATATGAGGAAATGACCTGCAGTATGTCTCTCCCAGCATACACGCCGTTTGATTGGCTAGAGCTTGAACGGTCAGATTTGCGTACACGGGATTTGATTGGCTGCCGCTTCCACCTCAGCTTCAAAAGTTGAACATTGTTCAACTTTGAATCTTGAAAATCTGAGAATCTCCGCTCGCTGCCCACAATGCATTTCGGCGAAAAGTGAGGAAAGTGACGTCACCCCATTCAAAGTGAATGGGCAGAAGCGTTTCAAGATTTTTAACGCTGCTGTGGAGACGGCCCGTAACTCCACAGTTGCTTACACTCCTTTCGGGTTTGCTAACGGTAGCTACTTTAGCTTGATAGCTAGCCATGGCTCTTTCCCCACCCTCGGTACTATTTCCTGCTCTATCTGTCTCATGTTTGGTTACTTCCCTACCTCCTTTACTGGTACCGATAGGCCTACATGTGTTAAATGTAGTACAGTTGCTAGGTTGGAGGCGGGAATCATAGCCATAGAAGCCCGGCTCCGCATTTTAGAAAGTATCTCAGCTACAGTAAAGCCCATGTTAGTCGGTGCGGACCGGCAAGAGGTAGCTCTTACACTGTAAGCCGGATAAGTTGAATCTACTCAAAAAAAATAGAGGAAAGTGGTTGCCTTTAAAAATGTAAGTAAAGCATTATGAAAACTTGAGTCAATTAAACTTACATTTATCAAGGACTTGAATTGTTATTTGAAGTACAATGCACTTCATGTGAAGTTGATTTTACTTAAAATATTGTGTAATATCAATTGCTTTGCCAATTATTTAACTTAGACATTTTTGTTGAAAGTGGTTACATTTCGTATTTATATTTTTTATTCCGGCAACTACAAAAAAGAAGACACAAAAATAAAGTTTACCTTTTATTAAAACTTGAGTGTTTCATTTGGATACAATGAAATTGAGCCTATACAAACTGTGGCAAAAATATTGTACCATACATTTTCCTGAGAACATTTTTCACATGAAACATGAAAGTATAGCAATCTTTCTATATATAAAGATATATAGATCTATATTTATGTAGAGCTCTGAAAAAATTAAGAGACCTCTGTAAAATGATCAGTTTTTCTCGTTTTACTATTGGTAAAAACTGGATTAACATTTGTGTTTTATTCTATAAATTAATGACTGACAACATTATCCCAAACTCCAAATATTCTCATTTAGAGCGTTTATTTACCAAAAATACCAAATGTTCAAAGTAACCAAAAAAGATGGAGTGTTTTCAGACCTCGAATAGTGCAAAGAAAACTATTTAAAATTCATTTTTCAACAACACAATACTAATGTTTTAACATAGGAAGAGGTCAGGAATCAATAATTGGTGGAATAACCCAGATTTTCAATCACAGCTTTCATGCGTCTTGGCTGCTCTGCACCACCTTTCACATTGCTGTTGGGTCACTTATTAAGCCACTCCTGGCACAAAAACTCAAGCAGCTCGGCTTTGTGTGATGGCTTGTGACCATTCATATTCCTCTGGATCACATCGGATTGACCTGGCTGTGGGGCATGGAGCATTGTCCTGCTGGATAAACCCACCCTGAGCTCAATTCAGGTGTGAATGGAGGAAGACCAGATCAAGACCCTGTCATGGAACAGTTGGAACCCCATGAAAACCTCTGGATGTGATCCAGAGGAAGATGGATGGTCACAAGCCATCAAAGAAAGCCGAGCTGCTTGAGTTTGTGTGCCAGGAGAGACATAAAGTCACCCAGCAACAATGTGACAGACTGGTGGCGAGCAACCAAGCATTGAAAGCTGTTATTGAAATATCTGGGTTATTCCACCAAATATTGATTTCTGAACTCTCCCTAAGTTCAAACATTAGTATTGTGTTGTTTAATAATGAATAGGAACTTGTTTTCTTTGCATTATTTGAGGTTTGAAAACACAGCATTTTCTCTGTTATTCTGACCAGTTGTAATTTTCTGCAAATAAATGCTCTAAATGACTTCTTTGTTTTGTTTGGAGTTTGGGAGAGATGTTGTCAGTAGTTTATAGAATAAAACACAAATGGAAATGCTAACAAGCTTAATAGGTCAAACAGTGCAAACATGCAACAACAAAATGCAATATTGAAGCCTAAATATTTGCCATATGTAACAGTAGCCAACTTTTCAGAACCCCGTTTCACAATGTAAGCTGATTTTCAAAGTCTGAATTTTGGGTGCCAGCTCAACTTTACCAAGGTTTAACATCACCTGCTGAACAAAGTGGAAAGTGTTTTCATGCACTTTGGGTACTCCAGTTGCAGGGCATAAATGAGTCCGAACAGGACACAGGCAGGTTAGCCGGTCCATCCATCACCACATTCCCCTCCAAGACGATTGCCACACTGGATGGGTTGAGCTGAGGATTTTCTCCGACACAGAGGATTCCCAATGGAGTTTGACTGTACACCTCCTTATCAGCCGCATCCTAACAGAGAAATAAAGAGATTGACAGATAATTCTACATCGTCCACCAAAAGTAGCTTCCATTGTTTATAATGAAAAGCATCATACAACATAAAAACCAAAAGTAATAAATAAAAGGACAATCTGGGCCTTAAATTGGCCTTACGTCAGACGCCATAACTGGATCTGTACATTACAAGTACTAGTTGCAAATTGTGCACCAAATATGGTTTTGTATGTAGCTTGGCTGCCATGAATTTGTGAACATTTGATGCAGACAATCTTCATACAACATATTTGGTGTTCGGGTCAAATTGACCCGATTTCCATTTTCAATGAGTAAAAAAATATATAAGGATATTTTTGTTCAACCTGAAACTCCATGGGGCTTATTTATTGTGAAGGACATGTGGAATTGTTTTAATTTTCACACACACACACACACAATGTTTGAACCTGTTTTCCCTTGATCTTTACCCTTTGTAGTGTGTGCACAAAACTATTCCAGAACATTATAAACATTTTACATTTTCTCGAACTGTCCCCCTCGCACCTGCACGCCGGAGGAAGGACTAAACAGACACATAACCTCACATTACAGTGTATAGTGCAGAACTACAATTATTTACCAGCAAAATGGCCAAAAGATATGTATTTTTCGGAATTACTGTATTTTATGAACAGTGACTGTTAATTGTTTGTATTTGCTTTGTGTTTATAGCTGTTCTGTCATTTATATGGATGTTTCATCATCTATAGATATTTCACAGCCAAACACTTTTGGATGTGTGGTTCTTGTGTTTCAATTGCTATATTTCCTCGAAGGCTTTGATTATTATAAGACAAAGATTACAAATAATAACATGAATGAAAACAAATTTCATTTGCATTTTTCCTAGAAAAGCATGAACATGTAAACCTATTATTTCTTACAGTGTATTTTACATAAATTGCATTTTAAGGACACTTCCATTGTTCAATTTGATCTAGCAAAGAGTATTTAAAAATACTTGTCATATTTCATTTATATTGTTGGTGAATTAGTTAAAGACAATATATATAAGGAATTGTGTAAGTTAAATTTAGTTCCGTATTTTATTTAAACCCTGAATAATGTCCCGGGTCAATTTCACCCGAAAATTACCAAAGGGTGCAAAATGTGAACATAACACAAGAGTTATAAGTAACTTAGGGTGCAGGTCTTGAAGAAGGCTGAAGGCTCATCCCCCAAGATGATTGGCAGTCCCCGAACACCAAAGGCATCTGATGTATGTTGGCTCAGTGGTCTGGAATATAGTGGAGATAACAAAGAATGGTCATATATTCATCAAATACATTCTACAAACTCTACACAATTACTTTATTGCAAATATACTTGAAAGTAAAGGAGAGGACAAAAGAAGATGACATGAGAATAGAAAAGGGAGAGAACAGAACTCCATAACTTCTTCTTGACCAAAGAATAGAATAGGAAACAAAACAAGAGAGCAAAGCAAAATGAACAAGGGAAAAGAGGAAACAATGACACATGAAGAGATGAAATTAAATTGACAGGACAAGAGGAGAAGACAGAGAACAGCAAATGAGAGAAAAGAAGAGATGAGAAGGAAGTAAAAGGGACAGAAGAGGAACAAGGAGAGAGGAAAGAGATTGGGTAGACAGATGTTAAGTAAACCCACCTTTGTTTGACGTAAAAGCTCAGACAGAAATTGGCCAGTGACACCCTTCTTCTTCCTAAAGAGGTCCATCAGGCTCGGAGAGAAACGGTCAAGTGCATCGAAGAAGTTGTCCTTGAGATTTTTCCCCACCACTCTGTGAACTCGCAATAAACCTGGAACACAAAAGAGAACAAACCATGTAAAACTGTCAAATAAAATCATCCTTGGTGAAACAAATAAGTGCATTTTTTTATTTAGACAGCTTTTGCTTGCTTCACCATCTGATTTTTCAAGATGCCTCTGTGCACTTCTCACAGTAAATTTAATAAAATCAGATATTTAAGTAGGTATGAGGATATAACTACATTTTATGAACATTACATTTAGTGGGATAGTGGTGGTCTAATGGATAGTGAGGGGGCTGAAGATCGGAAGGTTGTGAGTTCAAATCCCGCCAGGAACACCACCACTAGTGTGATCTTGAGTAGGGCACTTAGTCCTTAGTTACTCCAGGGAGAATGTCCCTGTATTTGGTAATGTAAGTCGCTTTGGATAAAAGCGTCAGCTAAATGAAATGTAATGTAGAACACAAAAGGACAAACAAACCTGGCTTTCTGTGAAAAGAGCTGGCCATCTTTGTACCATCTGGCTTATCTCAGGATTGTCTTCAACAACTTATTTTCTCCGAAGGTCATGGCCATCTCTTTCTTAATAAGGGATCCATTAGGCTTCGTCTTCATCATCTCGTTGACCAGAACCTGACGAGAAGCTTCTTGGTTGCAGTCATCCATCCCCTCTGGATTGTCAGGTAGGAAATTGATTTCGCCTTTCCTTGGCCTCTTGATGTCCTTGTGGGGAGGCAAACCATCTGTAGTGAACCTTCCCCGTTTACCACCATTGACAGTGACTTCACGCCGACCAAAGAGGCGCATTTGTTTCTGTAGTTACCCATCTTGAACTTCAGACTGTTCTTCCATCCATCCCAGCCAGATGATGAGCCTGCTTCTTTCAGACATGGGTGTGATTGCACTAAGGCTTTTGCTACAGCTTCAAAATGTTGCTTTGAGGGGTAGGCATCATATGTATAGATACTCTCAGCCAGTTCTCCAGGATGTCATGCTTTAGCTCCTTTGTCACTTTGAGATATGTTCCATCCCTGAGATGCAACAGGTTAGCTTGACGGAGTCTGTACTCAACATCCACAGAAAATTTGGGGATTTCAAATTCTTCTGGCCACTGCAAACTTCTATCCAGAGAGGAGTTGGACAGGATTTCAGTGTCTGCCATGCTGCTTGTATCACTACATGCTTCTGTTGGTGCATTGACTGGTACAAGTAAAATCGTTGGGATATTTTGATCGTTGGCTTGTCTGGGAGCTCCGAGATATCTGTCAGGTTACACAGTTCGTTGTTAAAATCGGGATCTTGATACTGTAAGGTAAAGCTGTAATCAGCTTGGAGTGAGTCTTGGAGCCAGCCAATTAAATCTTCAAGGGTGTCGGGTCGTTTCGTAAATGTCATCTTCCTTATGTCTCCCTCAGTGACGATAACTCGCATAGTCAGCCTCTGTTGCGCAGCCATCTGGGAAAAGATGATATTTAGCAAAAACATATCGCCTCAGTGTTACCATGAGTTCACCTTGTACCCTATATACAGATAACGGCAGGATGTCATTCAACAGAGACATAGAGGGGACACTGTTATAGAGCAGGTGGTAAGATCTCAAATGCTCACTGTACCATGCTGTCATTTTGTGGCAGACAAAACAGAATTTCTGTGTTAGCTGTAACAATCTTTTCAATCTGGGCAATTCAGGGAGACCTGAGCATGAGCCAGCAGAGAGAATCATGCCTGGATGATACTGATTCCATCTACACATATAGATGATGCATCAAGAACTGGCCCTGGCTTTGTGATGTTCTCAGCGATTTCTCTCTGAACATTCAAAGGGAAAGAGGCAAGCAAAACTGGTGAAACCTTTGTCATCTCGACCGATGGTCTGAAATATGAGCTACAGTCAAGATGGTAGCTCACTGATCTCTGGTGTTTGGTAGCAAGTGTCATGGCAACATTTTTGAAATGTTGAGCATTGCGGATCGCCTTTTTAAAGAACTTGTGCTTCCCCTCGAAGCGCATTGTCCAAACCTCAGTCAGGGGACCAAATTTCCTTACAAGCTGAGGACAATGCTCCACATAGTGATGCTTTGGTCTCAAACGAAAATCTGGACTGCAGGAGCTGTCGGTGCTCAGTTATCTTACAGTCCAGGAAATGCAGTGTCTCTTCAGTGTGCCTTGGTGCCACAGCTAACTCTACAATGTCTTTGAGAAGCATGAGAACTTCCCATGTGTTGTCAACCTCAGGGACACAGTGACCAATAAGTAAAGGAAGGAGCCTTATCAGACACATATTCTCATGGCCATTTCCGCCAATGGTCCCTTTGGCGGAAAATCCCTTTGCAATTATCTGAGGTCTGTCTGTTCTGTCAGTAAATGTGTAATCAAAGTACCTGATGGCGTGATTTAGCATTACTAACGTGAAATATTTCTTGCCTATTAGATCTGTAAGACACAGAGATAACTCAATTGGAACAATGCCTTCCAAGAGATCATGTAAGATGTCAGGAGGGTAACCAGTCACTGCATGAAAGTGCATGAGATTCTCTGTTAAAGGACATGCTCTTTTCACACCATAAGTCCTACTAAAGCCTGGGTCCTCTCTCACCTCCTGGACCTGCCTATCATGGGAGACTTTGTCTCTGTGCTGAAAGAACCCAGAACGTACCTCGTGTTTTTTGGCGTCGCTACTGCTTGCCAAACAGAACCTGCAGAACTTGTCAACAATGAAGCTCTCAAAGAAGCCTGCAAGAGAATGGGCACCAAGATTATCAGCACTAACATACAAGACTGCCTTTCACATTTGAACCTATTTTCTCCAGGTACACACCATCTTGTTCCAATGCCTTTAGATCATAGATTAAAGGTTGCAAGATCTTTGCATAACCACCTCTTTCACTGTGGAGGTATTGCACATAAGAGCAAGCTGGATTGAGCTGAGGGTTGACCTGTATTTTGCAGGTATGTTGAGAATGACCAGTATACTGCACACATTTTATGTTTCGGCTTTGATGTCCCTAGCGGATTGGCTACTTCAAAGTCATCAATGTACAGGCCAAGAGCAATTGTGAACTCGTCACTTGCAAGAAGAGAGTTTACATTAAAGTATCCCCATCTACATATGACCTATATTCTTGTGGGCCGTTTCTCAATCGCGAGGATGCTGGCTTGGTAGCACAGCCGAGCCGAGCGTCTTGCTTCAGAAGCAAGGCAAGAATACTTCCTGGCATTCAGAAAACAAACAGGCTAGCAAGTGTGCAGGTGTGCGTCATATGAGAGGCCCCGCCTTACATCTTCCGCCACAGATTTGGGAAATTGGTCCATGCGCAAAGCATTGTGGGGATTTTAAGGACGCAAAGTCTACCCATGTGCAGCCTCGAAATATCCACCAAACCAAGGACGCGGCCTCGGTGGAATTCCAAGTATGCTGGAGATTGGAACAGTCCTTCGGCGGCACTCGATGACGTAGCATCCTTGCAATATTGGCTTGGAAGTTTACAAGTGGAAACTCTCTGCGTACATAAGCTGCTCTTCTTTTAGCAGTTCCTAAGGGTCCATCTTTGGCACAAAATGTCATCATGTTACTTTCTGACACAGCAGTGGAAATCTCTTTCACAACACTTTCATCCATGTCAGCATGATATTTCTTTAGAACAGCACTCACTCTGTTATGCATAAGTGGCTCCGATAACTAATTGATAGCATAAAGCTGTTGTATTACCTCCTGCACAGCACTCTCTGGTATGTGTAGAACAGCTTGCGTTTTTAACAGCAGAGACGCCAAGTTGTGCTCAAGCTGTTTTTCTAAATCACGCAGATCATGCTCACTAGCTTCTTCACTGACCTCTTCTAACTCCTCAATATCATCAGCGTGTGACATTTGGTCTTGTGCTGGATCATCATTGTTAGGATTTACATAATCCTGACCAATATTGATGTGTGCTGATTCTCTCGCGTCCAGGAAGAAGTTTAAAGATTAAGAGACAAATGAGTCTCTGTAAGGGTTCAAATTGGTTACTTTAATTTAAGCAGCGTGGTAGTGAAACAAACAAAGGGTAGTTGGGGAGACAAAAGCAGATGTTGTCCCGCAGCTGATACCAAGACAAGAGAGCGAGCACACGTTGATTCTCCCACTTGCATCTCTCCTTCGCTCCTCCTCTCTGGGGCTGTGACGTAGGGGGCCGCCCACCTCGATCTTCAATCGCGCATAACAGAGGATTTCGATATTTTGTATTCATTGCTCACTTCCACACGCCTTTTCTCCTCCTACTCTCTCTCATTACTTTTTATTTAATGCATTATTACGGCTGTAATCGTTACTCTAGTAATACCGGAAATGGTCATTATTTAACGGCTGAGACCGTTAGTACTGTAGCACAGGAAGTTGTCATTGTTGTCAACGTCTTTAGATACAGCTTTTCAAAATAAACTTTACTCTGAACTGTTTCAGAGTAAAACAGTTTTTAAAGCTTACTATGTGTTTACGCTAAATGACATCATTGAATATTGATTTTAATTTCTAACAATCCCTCCTTACACACCTTTTAAGGTGTGAACACAATACTGAAATCAATGAGTTTTCATCTGAACTTGCATAGTACATATCTCATATCAAAAACATACAATCATAAATGGAATGGTTCAAATAACCTCATCAAAATACAAACAATACATTGGTTGGTCTTCTAATGTAAAAGTTTTCCCTTGTGCATAACTTTTAGTTTTAACATTCAATATCACTTTTAAAATAGCAGCAACTTGTGGTATTAGAACATTTCTTACACAGAAACCGTTCCCATACCACATTCAGTGTTAAGGCACTTGTTTTACAAAGTATAAAAACATACTATTTAAAAATCGCATCACTAATAACAGTATAAAACATAAAAGTTAGAAACCTTTTTGAATAGTGCAAAGTAATACCACTTTGTAGCTGGTTCTTCATTCTAATGATTTCATCATTTGAAATATCACATGATTTGGACATTCTTTGAACAATCTCATCATTTATCATCCATATCATTTAAACACTGTCATCATTTTCATCAATATCTGTATATGGGTTGAGTCGTCTTGTTCTGCTAGCAATTGAAACTGTTCCCTTATGAGAAATGTACCCCCCCCTTTCATACTTTTTAAAGTATGAAAGTAATATGTTCTCTAGAAAAGGCCGTGGTGATCAATCGGTACGTTAGGGTGCGGGTACATGGAATGCAACTACAACATCTAGCACTCCCCTGGCACCCTATGCTATCCTTGTACACTGTGGAGCCTAAACTCCCTCCTTTGACTGGTCTCTTAGCCCTACTGGTTTTGGGTGTTTCGCCATGTTGATTAACTGCCCCACTGTCATTGGTACTGCATATAAAACATCACTGGCTGTACAAGTGCACAGGTCCCAGTCTAATCCTGTGGCAAGACTGCGTACAAGGTTTTAGTTCCATGATACCATCAAACATCTACTCTGGGATACGGCATTTCAGACAGTCAGTTACAACAATTGGAGAATTTCATCACTTATGGTTCCTACTTCAGTACCTTTGGTGGTCTGTTCTAATGCAGTGATAAAGTTCCTTAAATGGTGTGAAAACCGGTGGAATATCAATAACTTATACTAATTTATCTTCAATTCTAGTCTACTTAAAGAACTATGCTAACCCCTTTAACAGTGTGTGGAACCTTGGGTGTCCGAGCATGTAACAGTTACTCCCTCCTTTAGCAAGGATTTTAAAAACAGAAGTTATTTCATCAATGGTTTGTAGTTCAATTTAGGAATTTTCACTTATGGCGGATATGTTTCTACTTTAAATAACATCTCTAAATTTCAGGTCATCCCTGATTAAATGGATGACCATCAGGAGGTGGTGGCGCTTGTCTTTTAAACTCATAATTTGGTGCCGTGCGCTCCCTGTGAAGCTACAAGTAAGATTTAAAACAACTGCTGGGTGGGTTGAGTGACCCCTTCTCTAAATGATTGAGTGATCCAAGGCCCCGCATGTATTACTCCCAATTATATTGCTTTTTCCAATTAAATTTGCAATCGCTCTTTGCCCAGTGTCCTTTAAAACTCTACATCTTGGACAAACAGTTCTCCTATGGTAATAACTATGCTACAATGGCGAAAACAATACTTTAGATTGGGATACTATATTTGGCTTGGTATTAGCTCTCCCTTTAACATTTCCAACAAACACAGATTTGTCTGTTCTTATAGAGTGGTCACTAAAACTATCCCTTTAGCTGTAGATCAATATTGTAACACATTAGATCTCTACCAAATTCACCCATGAATAAAATCTCTTAGGGAATAATTCGTTTACATGATGGAAAGATTGAAAAATATGTTCTACTCTGTACTCCTAAGTCCCAAAACACTCACTGCTTAAAGTGTAAAGTGTGGTGAATATTTCCATCATGTCTACCCCTTTATCTCACAGTACCCTCAGTGTGTTTAGGATTATTCCTCATTTTACTTTAACAGTTTCCTCTTTATTACTATTTTAATTTACCAATTTATTAATTCATGGCTAATAAATCTTTTTGTCTTTACATTTATCAATCAATTCAAGTTTGTTTGTGAATAAGTGTGTTTATGTATAAACTCACTCCCGTTTTCCTTTTCTCCTCCTCTTGTTGTCTCAAGCCACGACCCCCTCACATTCTGTTAGACCATGCCAACTCCTCTGGTTGTCTTCTCAGGTCGTCTTCTCCTCAGTCCATCAGCTCTTGAATCCTTCCGCTGGTACTCTTTTCAGTGGCCCAACTGCTTTGCATTTCATCTCCTTCTTTACAGTCTCTTCGCTGTTGTATGGAGGGCGTATTCTGCTTCATGTCCCACACTCTGCTCTTGTGCCAAATCTCGTGGCTCAGCTTGGAACTTCATGTCCTGTTAGGGACTGATGAGAGTATGCCTCTTTATGTCAGCATGCTGTTCTGGTTCTGGATGCCTCAGGTGGAGAAGGTTCTGGATGCAGTCTTGTCGTTGTTGGTTCAGCTCTGGTTCTCTGTCTGTTCGATGGAGAAGGAGGAGGAGTCTCCTATAGTGAGGTCTTTTGTCTGATAGGGGTCGTAGCAGTCTGACAGGCAGAGAGAGAGAGAGTCCAGGTCTCGGGACGCATTACCTATAGAAATTCTAACACACTGAGGTAAAGTAAATCCAACCTTCTCCACTCTATCTTCTAATCATACTATCTGTTTTAAATGTTAAATGCCATCTAAACACAATTAATGTCTACTAATAAATGTACTATATCTCTAAACATTGTTTTTTCTCCCACTGTAACACATCTACTCCAAATAACTCTTTCAGGAAACCATTTTCTTCTATAAATTGAAATACTTACATGTTTCAAGCACCACATGTTTCACACACTATAAAAGGACGTCCCCATATATTCTCCAATATTTTCTCACTATTACTTAGCAATAGTAACTTTTGTGACTGGATACATCTGTGCACAGTCGCCACAATCTGTTGGGGAATTTTGTTCATAGAGTTTGTACATACAGTTGTCCTCGTGGGTTAGTACCCTGTTTCTACTGTAATAACTTTTCAATAATTGTGCTCAGGTCACCAGTCGGTTGTCCATAGTCTTAACGGGGGTGTTTCTGGTACAGACTAAAACATGGATCCAGTGTATTTGGAGATTCCCCTAATTGTAAACCCCATCACTTACATATCCGATCACTTAAACCCATCTCATCATTTGATACAAGAACTGCATATAGGGGGTGAATCATCTTGATTGTAACCTCCTCATCTTTGGGAACGAGTATTTCTAACTCCTCCTCTTGTTGCTCAACTGATCTTTTGGCTCTGGGGATAAGTGAAAGTCTCTGAAACACAGCTGGTGTTTTGTTAGTGATGTGGGCATTTTCTACGAGTGAACTAATGGATCCATGTCTTTCATGATATTGTACTCCCCATCCAACCAGAAAGGTGCCAAGTGTAATGAGCACAATCAACAATGCTATTCTGACTCTTATCCTAGGGGACCCCATAATTGCTTTGGCTTTGTTCTTGACATTTTATCCATGGTTGTGTCAGTTATAAAATGTAAATGAGTACAAAAATAACGTATACGAAAATAGAAACAAAACGTTGGACTCTTTTCAGGTGAAAAAACAAAATAGGTTTTCACTTTAGTGTACAATCTAAAAATCTAAAGACAATTCGTCTTTTGAGCTGTTGCTATCTTAATCGTATTTCTATTTATTGTTTTGTTCCAGCTCTGCCAAATCAGTCCTAGCTTCCAATAACTTTTCTGGAAGTTGCCAGTGAAGGGTGACAATGTGTGAGGTGGTGTCAATTTGCTCCTTTTTCTTTACCTTTAAACCGGAGCGCGTGTGAAGTTCATTACAACTTGTCACGGTTCCGACCACCGGGGATCAGCCCACTGTGTTTGGGAACTTTCACCCTCACCCAATCACCTGGCCGAACAGGAGTCTCTTCTGATGTCTCGTCTGGTATCTGTGCAGTCTTTCCTAGCCTGTGTAGACAAAAACTTGGATAATATTACTCAGAGCTCTGACATATTCATCCACTTCTATTTGTCTAATATCTAAAACTGGACCACTCCCTCCTTGGAGGAGGCCCAAGCTTTGGTATACCTTTTGTTGTTATGAGACCTATTGTTGACAACATGTTATTTTTAACTACAACGTTACCGAAATCCATTATCTGACTAATCATGACCTTCCCTCCTTTGAGCATAAAATGCTCAATTAATATCGCAATGATTACTCTATTATGAATAGGACATGGAAAACCCATAACGTCGTAGCAAACACATAAATCCTCTGTGTACCCACAAGGCGTACAAAGATGTTGTGTGATGTATCGTCTTCCAATGGTATAAATGCACATTGACTAAAAATCTGCCATTAGCACAAAAATATAGTTTACTTCTTGTTAGTTCAATAATGGCTTTTGTCATGGTACTATGTATCAGTGTTGCTGCGAAAAAACCACACTGGTGTTGCTAATACGTCTTAATAGCTCTAGTATTAGAGATTGGCTGACACTGTTAAACAAACAAATCATGACAAAATAATTTCTTTAAACTAGGGAAATACGAACTACTCTCACAGAGGGTTGCACGCAGAAGAACATGAAGGGCTGATGTCCCTCACTTAAAAATAGATATTGCCTTATGCACTACTTTATAAATCAGCAAATTCACTTGAACATAAATAAATGAAGACTGATTCTTGAAACTGTTGTAAAAAACCCTACAACTTCTTCATCCAAGCTCAGTGTTATGTTATTTAGTTGGCAGCTCATGCCTTAAATCAGAAACTTCAGACCTATTATAAAAATGTGTTTATGAGAGAATGTAATCTGACTCCATATATACCTCAACTTAATAAATGAAGTTCCCCTTTGAACACAGCCCCGGTCTTCTGACGGGGTCTATCTATGTACTGGCTGGTAAATGTTGTGCCAGTTTCTGTCACTCTGTCACTGTTCTCCCGCTAACAGTCACTCTCTAGTTCTGCTGGGTTCTTGTTGACTTCTTCACTGGTTTGAGACAAGCGATCTTATTGAAACACCTCCCTTTGTAGCCAGACTTCACCACAGCAGAATCGAGTTTCTGTTTTCAGGTCTCAGCAGCTGCACATCAGGTGTAGCCTGAACTGCCCCTTGAACTGCAGTCGATTTAAACAGGAGGACTTGGTAAGGACCCTCCGTCTTGGGCGAGGACTAGGCTTTCATCTTCATCTTTTGGGCGTAAACCCATTGTCTTGACCTCTCTAGCTGTGTGGGCACAATAGTTTTCTGTGTGGGGGAACAACATCACTCGTAATCTTTCCTTCTCATAATTACAAAAATAGTCTGCTAAATGTTCTACTATGTTTTAATCTCTTATACTAATCTGTGGATGATTTATATTTAAATGCAATATGCTACTCACTATTGTTAAATAACATTCAACACATTCATGTTTGGAAATACTATTCCTCTTTGCCATCCCTGAGCCCCCTGCCTCTGTTATAGTCATGGAAACCTCCCCTGGGTAACTTGTGGAGGGCCGTTGTTTGGTGCAATGTTCTGCGGACACTCTCTGGACCAATGTGTCAGCTGACCACATTTGAAGCATCCTTCACTTTGGGAACCTCTTGCTGTTGATTGAAAACGTCCTCCTCCTCTGCCCCTTCGTTGTATGGGAGGGTATACCTGTGTTTGCGGCTGTACTTGGGTAGGAAGATATGCAGGTGTTGCTGTAAGATACTGTGGTGCTTGTGGCTGTACTTGGGTAGGAAGATACATGCTTGTGTTGAAGATACTGGTGCTTGTGGCTGTACTTGGGTAGGAAGATACACAGGTGCTTGCTGTTGACGGAGTTGTGTGGGACATTCATTGGACCAATGTGACGTCTGACCACATGTGTAGCAGCCACCATTCTGGAAACGTCTTCCTCTGAAACTTCCTCCTCCGCTTTGTTGTTCTGCATTTGATTCTCTGGTTCTTCCTGAGTTTGAACTGTTAGAGGTGTTCGCCTGCCTTCTCTGGTTCTATGGCCAGCTCTGAAAGCTTCTCCTCCCTTCTCCTTGTCTTCTTCTACAAGCCTCAATGTCTTTCTCAGCTACCTGTATCTTCAAAAGTCTTACAGATGGAGCCTCTTATTTTGGACCCCAGCATACAGCTTCCTGCCTACTGCCAGCCAGTTACCTGCCTAAGACCTGCCAAAGACCAGTATTCAGGAATGTAGGCCCTCCCACTATTCTCCAATTCAGGGTTTAACCAGGAGATGGCGCTATATATTAAATAACTAAGACTTCGTTTTCACATAGAAAATGCAGATATTATATAAAAAAACTAAAGTTAAAATCTTGTTTTTAATGCCCCAAGAGCAATAACATCTTGTCACAAGCTTTTTGGAAGAAAAAGACTGACTCAAGAGACCTGTAATTGACTAATTACAGGCCTCAATAAAGTTCTGCCATTGGTTGTGAAAAACAACGGTGGACATAGTGGAAAGTGAAATTGACATTGTCGAATTTACAAAAAACAAAATAATGATCTGTGTACGTGTTTTACTATGATCTGCACTTATCAAACATCTAATTAAAGAATGGTAGCTGTACCTCTCAAACAACCTAAACTAGTTATAAATGTTTAAATGTTTAAAAACTCTGCCCGGTTCACCGACCCCCCTCTGAGTGAATACCAAGATATCTTGGTTTGATTTAGAGAAGGCTTTTAAAATATACTAACTCTAACTCTATTGTATACTAACTCTTCCCGTCAAGAATATGAATAGAACTTAGATAGATCACTTTACATTTCTGCAAATGAATAGCTTAGCTACTTGGCACTAAGAGTACAGATATGTCTACCCTTTCTTTTCAGAGTGTAATATCTGCATTTTCTCTTTTGGTTTGAATAGGAGAAGGGCAATGCTTATTATTGCAATATACAACTACACAAAAATAATATTTTTTTAATTTACTATATCAGTACTTTGTATGCA
Organism: Trematomus loennbergii; assembly: GCA_012861695.1. NCBI lineage: Eukaryota > Metazoa > Chordata > Actinopteri > Perciformes > Nototheniidae > Trematomus > Trematomus loennbergii. The sequence goes on along the minus strand of JAAOOA010000609.1, from coordinate 33,273 downwards.
CTCATTTCATAATACAGAGGCAAACGCTATACCTAAAAATAATTATTTAAAAAAAAATCCTCACAGAACCCCATATTTCGCTGTTAACGCAGTTGCAGGTGGGAATTATAAGACCGTGACACATCGAAGGCTGAAGGACAACACTAGAAACTGTGTAACTTTTTTTCAATAAAATATTAAAGTCTTCCAGTCCGTGACTTTTCCTGAAAGTGTGTTATGTAGCACCCTATGTTGTTAAAAATTGTCAATTTATACCTATTTCCGCCCAGCGGGTCATATTGACCCCACCCCTTTTCATAAAACATGACGTGTTGCTATAGCAACGCCTTTTGTCTACTGCGGTTCCTTAGAGAGAGAGAGAGAGAGAGAGAGAGAGAGAGGAGGAGGAGAGAGAGAGAGGAGAGAGAGAGAGAGAGAGAGGAGAGATGAAGAGAGAGAGAGAGAGAGAGAGAGAGAGAGCGAGAGAGGGAGAGAGGAGAGAGGAGAGAGAGAGAGAGAGAGAGAGAGAGAGAGAGAGAAGAGAGAGAGAGAGAGAGAGAGAGAGAGAGAGAGAGAGAGAGAGAGAGGAGAGAGAAGAGAGAGAGAAGAGAGAGGAGAGAGAGGAAGAGAGAGAGAGAGGAGAGAGAGGAGAGAGGAGAGGAGAAGAGAGAGAGAGAGAGAGAGGAGGAGAGAGAGAGAGAGAGAGAGGAGAGAGGAGAGAGAGAGAGAGAGAGAGAGAGAGAGAGAGAGAGAGAGAGAGAGAGAGAGAGAGGAGACTCTGTAGTGAAGGAGTGCGCTCGCAGCAAACAGCTGTGGGGCGAGTTGAAAGTACGTTATGCTGGCCGCGGTGTCTAAATAATGCTTCCGGGCCAGCGGGCCATTTATAATGTCGAGCCCTGAGATTATATTGGTATACGTTTCATCCCTGTGCTTTGATAAAGTTTCAAATTAATTTCTGAAATATTTCGTTAATAAATATTTCATGAGTAATATAGTTGTCTTTGTCACATTTTATTTGGCATTAGTAAATAATTATGCACATTTACAGATATTTTACATGATATGAGTGATAACACGTGTTATAAGGGCTATTTCGCACAATAGGTGTGCCTTGAGATTTTTACTTGTCCTTTGGTGTGCCTTGGGCACAAAAAGTTTGGGAACCATGCTGTAGAGAAATGTAAACGTTCACCATCCCCCACCCGCCTACTGTATGTTGCTTTTTTGACATGTAAATGGGTAACTACCCCCTCTGAGTGAATACCTGTTGTACCTGTCCGGGGCTAAGCCCATAGGACGATGCTCTGATGTCATCACCCTCGCACATTGGTCATATGTTTACAAAAGAAGATGTTAACATTTCTCGTTCTTAATATATGCTATATTTAGGGTCGATATGTGTTGAATTTACTTTAAAATAGCAGATCACTGTGATTCACTTCTCCGCGTCTCTCCGTGCAGAGAGGCCCCCCCCCCGTTGACAATTCACGAGCGTCTAACTCTCTCCCCTGTGAAGAGATATCACAGGGGGGGTTGGGACACACACATTCCGATGGCCAATTCGTTTTAAACAAAGAGTAGGCTATACTCAACATAGTGGGGTGGGGGCTGGTGAACGGTATGGTCAATGTTTGTAAATACTGTGACATTTTGACTTTATTTGATCATTTCAGTTAAAAACTAACGTTCATATTTCTCTTTTTGAGAAGAGAAATATGAATATGTTAGTGGCTGACCCAGCCCCATGGTCTGTCACAGTAGTGCGGGAAAGAGAAGTGCACTGTTTTGCCTGGCTGGACCTGTAATTTACAGGAAAGGAGTGCATGCTACTAAAGAGACACGCTACCATGGAAACCAAACAATGGTGTTGCTGTATTGAAGTCCGAGTGGAAACAGTCATATTTGGAGCGTTATGTTAGAATGAAACAGCGAGGTCGTGACTCACAAAAAAAAAGTGTTACTTCACTAACTGTAAGCTTGTCACTCAGAGTAACCTACAGTTAAACTTAACTGTTGGAAAAGAAAGATCAGAGGGGGAGAGAGCTGTGATGGGCCATTAGGAGTGTGAACACACAGCTGAGAGCTGCGTTTCATTCTGACTGTTTAAAAACGGTAACAACGGACTATTTTTCTTAGCGGATGCATGTAAATTGAAATCATACATACAACTATTTTTTAAATCAATAAAAATATTTTCTAAATCCATAAAAGCATTTTAATTAATATTGGGAGTCATGTCGTTACTTTGTGGCCATGTAATAAGCGGGATAATTTGCAGCGACTTGGTCATTATGGGGAAAAATAACACCCAGGGATCAAGATCCCTCCGCGACGCGAGCGGAGGGATCAGTAATTTTTAGTGAATTACTGAGTTTAGGCACGTTAATAACATTTTAATGAAGTTGAATACAGTATATTCATATTTGTCAGTGATTAGCTTTACCAGCTTTGGAATTATATATATATATATATATAGCACCTTCTGCCATCCCATCTCTACTGACATATGGATCTTAACAAAGATCCGCTATACATTAGTACCAGATATACTGTACACGGACATTTTAGTGAACCAGACCAGCTGTTTCCGCCGGGTCTTCGCTTCCCGGGCATCACGTTGTTTACAAGTGTGTTCAGATGCTAAATAAAAGTTTAGCTTGTACTTTTGATACCCGCCTCTCGGCACCACAACATCCAGTTTACTGTATTTCACATGAGCGATGTCGAACATTGAAAAGTCCTTATAAAATCTCTGTTATTAGATCAGTACTTTTTTATATGACTATTATTGACTTGAACACTGAGAATGTATTTATTAACTTCAGACATTTGAAATATTTGAAATCAGATGAAAACAAACTGTAACGGACCCTGCCGTGTTATCTATGATTACTATGCCTTACTGTACATTCATAATTTCAGCCGGAGGTAGGTGGTAGGCGTTGCGGAGGAGCAGATTGCGAGTGAGGTGCCTGTTCTAAACGAACTATTCCAGCTTATAAAGCATTAAATAAAAAGTAAGCAAGGAATACAGAATGTTTCGTACGTAACTTTGTTGAGAATATGGTCATGTACATGTAATACATGGGATCATTTGCAGCGACTTGGTCATTGTGGGGAAAAATAAAACCCATCCTGATCGTTTCAATGAAGTTGAATACAGAATATTCATATTTGTCAGTGATTTCATGTCAATTCGGCGAACATAAACATCAATGACGATGATTAAATTAGGATTAAAAATCGGGAGGCCGGCTCGTTCGTTTTTTCCGACTAAACAACATTATTTAAATGATTACATGTCTTATTTAGCACAGACTATGATCCTATCCGTGACATATGGATCTTAACAACAAAGAAGTTGATTTCACATGACTCCAGTGTGGAACCCCACTGCACCCCCTGGTGGATCAATGATCCATTGCAGCTGGCTTCACAATAATTAAATGTATTTATCACGGGGGCGGTATCAAGTCAGACTGGGGGCCGGCCGGCCATCACGGAACGTGCACGAACCGATCACGACCCTCGCACTTTAAACTGTCCAAAATAAGACGCTTCATCTGATCTGTAGCGCTTCCCGCTCTGTGTTTTGTGTTTCTCTTTCTCGTCGTCTTTCTTCTGTGATTTCTTCTAATCGTCTTTTCTCTTCCATCAGCTGTTTGGACTTACTGGTTAGCACTCTTACTTCATACTCCAATTCTTTGACACTTTTGTCCGTGGAGACTCCATTGAACTGCAATACTTCTATAAATCCAACACTTGGAAAGGGAGGAGGGACTTCGGCCAGGCTTAGATACAGCTTTGGAGTTTGATAACTTGAGCGTCTTTAGTTTTTTCTGCTATGTCTTCCCTCACTGGTAGGTCTGCTACTTGGATCACATTTATGCTGTCTGTCAATAGGCTGGCATATTCCAGATGGAGTATTAGACTTGTAACTCTTATAAACCTTTGTTCAGCTTCCCTCCATACATTTAGCTGTTGTAGGCATTGTTCCTGTTCATAGTCGAGTACTGCTCTTCTATGGGCTTTTGTTGGTCCAGGTTGATCATCTGGTGGAATCAATCCTCTCGTCTGCCATTGATCAAACAATTCCTGTATCTGTTTCCAGATCTTTTGTCTGTCTGATGCATGTGTTGTGGCATCTGATCTGACATGTACCTTTGCCTTGATGTCTGCAGTTGACCCTGGCTCTGCAGGTGCTCCTAACTTAGTGTATTTTGGCGACATATTGCTTAAGTAGTTGGATATAGTTATTAAATGTATCAAAGATGAATCACTAATCTTCTGAATAGTACCTTCGCTCCTGATAAAAAATATCCCATGTCATCCGAACTTAACTTCAATATCTGGGATTCTTTTTTTTTTTTTTAAAATATATATATATATATATATTTTTTTTTTTACAGTGGCTTGGCTTTGAAATATGCAAATAGAAATCTCGTAAAAATCTAGCTTTACTGTGTATAGTGTATTCCAAAGTGCATGAAATGATGCTAATGTCATAAACCAGGCATCCTCAAAGTCCGGACTCTGGTCCGGATCCGGACCGAACCACAACTGTCTCTGGACTCTGAGCAAATTATACTTTTCATATGTAGGCTATTATGTATTATCTGTGTTATCTGCGAGACATCGCCACAACGCAACGAGTCAAAATGCTCCGCTATGTCCGCTGCATACAGCGCTCTGCATGTCAGAGTGTTCCACTGTCTGTGTGTGTCTGTCAACGCTTTGGTCCAATCACATTCAGCATCCCGTCAGCGTTTTTTCCCCCACCAAAAGTCTGCGAATCAGAGGCACAGTAGGGCGGGTCTTCGCGGAATGCGGGTGGGAAAAATGCGTGTGTCGTCTCTTTCAACCTGTCTGAGTCAGAGCGAGAGTTTAAAAAAAAAGAAAGTCAGAGCGAGAGTTAACAGCTCATCTAGTTGCATCTGTACTGTAGCTAGTCACTTAGTTTCCCTAGGGTGGGATGGGGTGGTAACTGCCACCCTAAAAATAGGCCTTGCCACCCCAGCTGCCACCCCAGTTGGCAGCTTTGTTTTGAAAGAAAAGTTGTGGCTCATCTGACATTTATTAGAGAAAGTCTCTAATGTCCGAGTGCAAGTGAATGCAGCACAAGATGCACGTCTTGTAACCCCTCCCCGTCCCTGGCGCGAGTGTGGAAATATGATTGGCGGCGATTTCATTTGAACGGGACGGCGCAAAACGAGAAGCATTCGGACCCAAGTACTGAAGGAATGAGGTATTTGCGGTCTACAATGACAGAGAAGAGACTGTCAAGTTTGGCTGTACTCAGCATTGAATCAAAACGCACTAAAGCTGTTGATCTTAATAAGTTTGTGAGGCGTTTTGCTGAACAAAATGGTAATCGCCGCATTCAGCTGTAATAGACATGTCAACTTGATGCTCTGCTCACGGATGAGCATACAAAACTGTTAAGATGATGACCTTACGTGTATATATTTTTTTCTTTGTGGGGGTCAAGCCCCCAAAAAACAGTTTTAAGTCTTGAGAAAGTCAAATAAGACGGTGTGTAAAACTACACTGCCCAGCCAAAAAAAGTAACCACTTTGATTTAACTAGGCCAGTAGGTAAGGACTCTCCACTGGATAATAACTGAAGTATAAAATAATGCATGACTGAAGTGATGGAGACCATGTTTGAAGGCAAACAAAAAGAGGAAATAACAGATCAAATCAAGCAAATCCCCCTCTCAGATTCCACAGCAACCAGAAGAACATAAATACTGATTTGATGAATCAGCTTTGTGATGGAATAAAAAATGCACAGTGCATTTCCTTAGCTGTGGATGAGTCCACTGACACCACTGACAATGCTCAGTTGCTGGTGTTTGTGAGTTTTTATGATGAGGCAAAGGGGGAGTTTGTTGAAGATGTGTTGGGCCTGACGAACCTCAGTGGACACACAAGGGGGCAAGACATTTATAAAGCAATAATGGGAATGCTGAATGAAAGAGGGTGCAGCTGCCTTTATTCATAACTGTGCAGCTCACCTGCGACTCTGAGGGATCAAGCACAGACACAATAACAATGAAAACTGCTGCATACAGATTATTTAGTTTTTGCAACCTCGTGTTAAGAATCTTGTTGCAATTGTTGTAATAAACGGACCTTTGTCTTATTGAACATTTTTTTTGGACCTTTAAGATTTGTATTTGAGTACCCCTGCCATAAACTATGTTCTATTTCGTCCCTACTGACCGCCAGAGGCGGTGCTTTTAGCACTGGATATGTCCATCGTGCGCATGCGCAGTACGAGTACCAATATCAACAAAGTCACCTGTGACCCACGTGACACCGGCTATATCAGCCCGTGTCATCAGAGGATCTGTTCCTTTCATCTTCTCGCTGCGCGAGAGTACCGTGGCTACACTATTGTAGCCTACAGCGTTCAGTTGGAACGTTTGGATTTAAGGATCTCTCTGCATCCAGCTGGCTGCGTGTAGCTTCGCGACTGATCCAGTCGGAGCCGCGGGATTACCCGTCCTCCAGGAGCTGCGGCCGGCTGCGCAGAAAACTTCAACGGACAGGTTGGTGTCGGCTTGGTCGGTGACGGCAGTGTTTCCACTCCCTCTCCCAGCTAGGTTGTCCTGATTTCTGTCTTGGTTGCTACCTGGCTTGAACTTTCTGGTGACGGTAGCGTTTCCGCCCCCTCTCCCAGGAGTTGCCCTTATTGCGTTCTCTGTACTTTTCTGATAGCGTTGCGCCAAGCTATCATTAGCATCCTGAGTTCCAGCTTGTGTTGTGTCCTCTTGTTTAGCTAGTTAGCAGTAGCGCGGCTCAGCCTAACTGTGTCCTGCCTGGTCAGCCACTTTGGCTGACGCTTGAGGTAAGCACCGGATTACCCGTGCTGTTTTTTCTTTAGAAGCAGTTTCCTTAGCTTGTTTCGCTATTTTACTCAACCAGTGAAGGCAGTGTTTTCACCCCCGCTCCTGGTAAGAGTGCTCCTTGACTGTGAGCAGCAGCCGGCTGGCTAGCTGCCCTGTTAAGCTTCCTTATTTGGTAGCTCTGTGCTTCGTTTACTTAGCTAGGTGAAGGCAGTGCTCTCGCTCCCCGCTCCCTCTGCTAGTAGCTACTCAGCTAGGTGAAGGCAGTGCTCTCGCTCCCCGCTCCCTCTGCTGGTAGCTCCGTGCTTCGTTTACTCAGCTAGGTGAAGGCAGTGCTCTCGCTCCCCGCTCCCTCTGCTAGTAGCTTTGCACTTTCATTTACTTAGCTAGGTGAAGGCAGTGCTCTCGCTCCCCGCTCCCTCTGCTAAGTAACGCGGGTGTACCCCATTACACCCCTCTCGTGTTCGGCGAGTAGGAGCAGGGCTCTACTCCTTCCGTTCAGCAGGTAACTGGTGAAGGCTGTGTTCTCGCACCCCGCTCCCGGTTACGCTGCATCCGGCTACCTACATGATGGCTCATCCATGTAGCGCCTGTATGGCTTCTCTCGAGCCCGAGGATGGCCACGACCGCTGCCCCTCTTGCCTTGGTCTCGAGCATTTGAGGGAGGGTCTCACGCAGGACGCCTGCATGAACTGTAACTGCATGCCTTGGGCGCTTAGAGCGGCCAGAGTCGCAGAGGTGGAGCGTCTGGCAGAAGCCAACGGACACCTCTCCTTGTCGCATCTTCCCCTAGGTCAGTTTGGCCGTTCCCGGCGACCCGAGGGAGCGATGGCTACGGGTTCGCCCCCTAACAGGCTGTCCTCTAAGGTGGATCGGTTAGCCGCCGACATGGACATGATGAAGTCGCTCCTCTTAGCCCTTCAACCAGGGGCCGGTATAGGGGCTGCTGGCTTGCCGCCTGCCCCTCCTTCGGTTGCCGCACCTCTGCATGAGGATGCCATGTCACTAGCGGCCTCGGCTAACCTCTTCAACGAAGAGGTGGAGGACGAGGCCCCGCTCACTTCCGGGGAGGCTTCCCACTCCTCTGCTCAGGGCTCTCTGCAGGGCGTGGAGGATGCCTCCATGGCGGCCATTATTCGTGCGGCCCTGGCACACTTGCAGCTTCCTGTTCCGCAGGCCGACGCGGCTCAGGCTAGCGCCTTCTTCAGGCGTAGCCCTACCCCTGTCCCCCTCACTGTCCTCCTTCGGAGGAGTACCTGAGGGAGCTCCATGCATGCTGGAGAGACACCAAGGCCCTCTCCCGCTTCAGCTCTGATAGCCGGACCCTGGCTGCCATGCAGGATCCGGCGAGGGTGGGGCTGGGTCGCATGCCACCCATCGAGCCTGCCATCGCCTCCCTGATTCTGGCTCCTGATGAGGCCCTAAGGCCTGATGCCAGGTGCCCTCTGCCTCAGTGCAGGGTCACTGACGAACTGCTCTGTAAGGCCTACGACGCAGCGGCACGCATGGGTCGTATCGGGAACTCTCTCTCCCATCTAATGCTGGCCGCCTCCGCCTCTCTGCAGCAGGCTCCGGCTGAGCCTTCTTTGCTGGGCCTCAGTGACGCTTCACTGCAGGCCTTTGCCCTAATGACTAGGGAATTGGGACGAGTTATGTCCCTACTGGTGCAGACTCGACGCCAGGTTTGGCTGGCTCAGTCACCACTAACGGAGACATGTAGGAGTGTCCTCCGCGGCGTGCCGGTCGAACCAGGGGAGCTGTTTGGAGCAGCTGCCCTGGCGGCACTAGAGCGTGCTGCCCAAGCTAGACAGACCAGGCAGCAGCTCTCGGGTCTACGTAGGCCTGTGCCTGCTCCCAGCAGGCCCAGGGGCCCCTCTAGCAGCCGCACTCTGCCACTGGCTGTCAGTAGTGGTCTGCGGAGGTCCCAGCGGTCTACTCAACCGCCTCCTAATGACTTTCGTGCCCCCGGTCGCCAGCCCTCTAGGCAGCCCCGGGCCCCACAGCCTTACCGCCGCCCCCCAAGGGGTCGGGGGGCTAGGCCCTGAAGTCCCTGGGCCGGTCGTCGGCTGCTTTTCCCAGCAGCAGCTCAGCTACTGGGCTGCCTGTACTACCGACCCTTGGGTGGTTTCCACCCTAACCCAGGGATACGAATTGCAGTTTCGACGCCGGCCCCTAGCCTTCGGCCGGGTCAAGATGACAGTTGTCAGCGACCCGGCGAAGGCCTTAGCTCTGGCCCAAGAGCTGTCCGTCCTCTTGGCCAAGGGCGCAATCGAGCCAGTGGACCCCCTGCTTCAGTCCGGGGGGTTCTACTCGGCGTACTTTCTGGTAAGCAAGAAAGTCGGCGGATTTCGTCCAGTACTGGACCTCAGAGGAATCAACAGATTCCTGAGGGTGCTGCCCTTCCACATGCTGACCACAGCAGACACCCTCCGTGTTGTCACACAGGGGGAGTGGTTCACAACCGTGGACTTAAGGGACGCCTACTTCCACGTGCCGATTGCGGCCCACCACCGGAAGTTCCTGAGGTTTGCCTTTCAGGACCAGCATTATCAGTTCCGGGTGCTTCCCTTCGGTCTCTCCCTCTCTCCAAGGGTGTTTACCAGGGTCGTGGCGGCAGCTCTCGCACCCCTGCAGGCACAGGGCATGAAGGTCCTGCCGTACCTAGACGACTGGCTGGTTTGTGCGCCGTCCCGGTCCCAAGTGGCCCAGGATACGGCGCGCCTCTTGTGTCACGTAGCCCGGTTGGGCCTGACAGTAAACACCGAGAAGAGCTGCCTGGTCCCCTCCCAACGGGTCACTTACCTGGGGTTGGTCCTAGACTCGGTCGCCATGAGGGCTTGCCTAACACCTCGTCGTGTGGACGACATTTCCCACCTTCTCCCCCTCTTCAGGCTGGGCAAGAATGTGCCTTACATTCAGTTCCTCCGGCTCTTGGGCAGACTGACGGCTGCCTCAGCCGTTGTGCCCTTAGGTCTGCTGTCGCTGCGCCCTATGCAGATATGGCTGAACAGCCTTCACTTGGACGCCAAGTGGCACAGGCACAGGAGGGTCAGGGTGTCGCGCCAGTGCCTTCACTCTCTGTCACGCTGGAGAAACAGGGCCTATCTTCTGATGGGAGCGCCCATGGGCGCCATCCCATCCCGCCGGGAGACTGTCACTGTAGATGCATGTCTCTCAGGGTGGGGTGCTGTGTGGCAGGGCAGGACTGTTCAGGGTCTGTGGTCCGCCCAGGAAGGTGCATATCACATCAACGTGCTAGAGCTTCGCGCTGTGCTGCTTGCGCTCAGGCACTTTTTACCCCAACTGACGGACAGGCATGTGCTTGTTCGTTCGGACAACATGTCCGCGGTTTCCCAGATCAACCACCAGGGGGGCACCAGGTCCGCACAGCTGCTCCGGGTTTCACAGAGCCTCTTGTCTTGGGCGTCTCCCCGCTTGGCCAGCCTGCGGGCAGTCTTTCTACCAGGGGACCAAAATCAGGTGGCAGATTTCCTCTCTCGGCACAAACCTCCACCAGGGGAGTGGAGGCTTCACCCAGAAGTGGTGGAGACAATCTGGAGCCTTTTCGGCAGGGCCGAGGTGGACCTCTTTGCCTCGGAGGAGTCGAGGCACTGCCCCCTCTGGTTCTCCTGGGCAGAGGTGACCAGCCCAATGGGGCAGGATGCTCTGGCACACGACTGGCCAGACAGTCTCCTGTACGCCTTCCCGCCGCAGCCGCTGTTATTACAGACGCTTCAGAGGGTCCTTACTCAGGGGCACAGGCTCCTTCTGGTCGCCCCCCGCTGGCCGGGGAGAGTTTGGTTCCCGCTGCTACGCAGTCTCTGCTGCGGCCCACCATGGCGCCTCCCCGACAGGAAGGACCTTCTGTCACAGCTCAGGGGTCAGATCTGGCATCCCGACCCTCACCGCCTCCAGCTCTGGGCTTGGCCTCTGCGGGGCCCAACCCACTGTTGAGCGCTTTTTCGGCATCGGTCAGGGAAACTATCCTGAATGCCAGAGCACCATCCACTCGAGCACAGTACGAGTGCAAATGGAAGCTCTTCTCCCACTGGTGTTTGGGTAAGGCTGAGAATCCGGGGCATTGCTCTGTGGCCACCATTCTGGAGTTCCTGCAGTCCCTTCTGGATAGTGGACGTTCTCACTCCACTTTGAAGGTATATACGGCTGCTATCTCTGCCCAACATGTCGAGGTCGACGGCGCCACGGTGGGGCGCCACAGGTCGGTGTCCCTCTTCCTGAGGGGGGCCTTACGGCATCGTCCCCCTAGTACCCCGAGGGCTCCGCTTGGGACCTGCCCCTAGTGCTAGATGCCCTATCATCTCCTCCCTTCGAGCCCCGGCCCATGTAGGGCTTAAGTGGCTGTCCTTGAAGGCAGCATTGCTGCTTGCCATAACCTCAGGGAAGCGAGTTGGGGAGTTGCATGCCCTCTCCGTGAGCGATACATGCCTGAGGTGGAACTCCGATGGCTCGGGTGTTGCCCTCTGGCCGAATGTGGCGTTCCTGCCCAAGGTGCTTCCACTTGCCCACTCCAATCGGCCCATCCAGCTGGCACGCTTTAACGTCCCACAGGAGAGCCGCACGCCCGAGTTGCTGTGCCCTGTGCGTGCCCTGAGAGCGTATGTCGATGCTACGGCCTGTGTACGGCAGTCAGAGCAGCTCTTCGTTTGCCATGGCAGCATTAGGAAGGGTTGTGCTCTCTCCAAGCAGCGGCTGTCCCACTGGGTTGTCGATACAATCGCACATGCCTATGGGGCCAGTGGCCGCCCCCTGCCATCAGGGGTGAGATGCCACTCTACAAGGAGCGTCTCAACGTCTTGGGCCGCCCTGAGAGGAGTGCCCCTGGAGACCATCTGCGCCGCGGCGTCTTGGGCGTCTTCCGGCACATTCTCCAGGTTCTACCGGGTCAATGTCGCCACTCCCCATCCTTTGGGCGTGGTCCTGTTGCCAAGCTCCGCTGCTTCCAGCTAGGTGAGTATTTGGTTTCTTCATGACATGGTTGGTATAAGTCATCCAGTGCTAAAAGCACCGCCTCTGGCGGTCAGTAGGGACGAAATAGAACGATAGTTACGTCTGTAACTACGGTTCTATGAGTCCCGGATGACCGCCAGAGTTTCCTGTCACTCAGAATTCTTGTGTGCTCGCGAGAAGATTCTGGGAACAGATCCTCTGATGACACGGGCTGATATAGCCGGTGTCACGTGGGTCACAGGTGACTTTGTTGATATTGGTACTCGTACTGCGCATGCGCACGATGGACATATCCAGTGCTAAAAGCACCGCCTCTGGTGGTCATCCGGGACTCATAGAACGTAGTTACAGACGTAACTATCGTTTTTACTTCAATTGTGTGGTGTTTAGGTATTCTACAGTCTAGGTTGAAAGACTATTATGTAAGGTTTCTTATCTTAATATCAGGAACCACCTGTGATTCTATCTATGTGTGATGAAGTACGTGTTTATCTATAACACTTGAAAGTAAACCTTAGCATAATTATAATCAATTGGTGTTGTATTTATACGTTTGTCCTTTTACCCCTATTTCTTGTGCAACAATTCTGTACAACCAGCAGAGTGCGCTGTTGTAATTTTTCAGCTTTTTTCCACCCTTTTTTAGCTCTTCTAAAAACGGACTTCTTTTTAACAAGAAGCTTATTTTCTTAATAACTACCTTTGATATGGGAAAGAAATTCACTTTATGATTAAACAGTCAAACTTAAACCAGCGAATACACTTGCAATCACAATGTTTAGGATTAATGGACAAAGCATAAAAACAGCCATCAGCACACACAATTTTTAGGATTAATCAACAAAGCATATCCCGCCACACCACATTGCACAGTATAAGCATAAGCAGGTAAAACTCCTTTGCAAGGACTAATATTTCAAAAATCAGATTTGAGCTTTTTAGAAAATACAATAATCTTTTTCTTCAAAAACCAAACTCCAACGGTATAGATAACCTGATTCAGCAAAATGGAATATCTAATTCCAACTTTGACTCAAGAAGAATGATTTTTTCTACACACTATGGAGGTCATGAATATTGAATTAGCCTCATGTGAGTGAAACTGAATGGATTTCAAAAAGACAACAACTGGTCCTCTGAATTTGCATTTCACAGAATGGCGACATGTCATTGTTTGTCAACATGAGGTCAAAACAAGATGGCAACTGATTTCAAATGCTGACCTGCAGAACAAAGAGTTTTTTGCAAGAAGAATGGCTGTCTCTGATGCGTTGAAATCCTGGAGGTGTTGATCTCAACAAGGAGACCTCATTCCAGGCTAAACTTCAGAGCAGTATAACAGCACGACGCTCTCAATATGCTATACAATTTAAACAAGTTAATACAAAATAGTTAGAGACCATCAAAACTATTTAGCCTATGGTCGTCTGGGCAACTCTCACGCTATTGTGCGACCAAATGGGAAGCCAGTCAAACACTATTAGAAGAATATCGTCTATCTAACGCACGAATTCCGCTTTCTTTCCGTAATGCACACGCAATGATTAAAGAGTATACTTCAGACTTCCACAGACTCTTATCACCAATTAAACAAGAGACCATCTCACTTATTTGGGACAATGAAACAAGACGATTCCATCTGATCTTGAGACTAAAACGAGACGATGCCATCAACTCTCTTTAACAAGAAGATTCCATCTTTAACTTGCTAATAACAATGAGAAAAGATACCATCTATTTCTCTGTCAAGAAGATACCATCTGTTGAGAATATACAAAACGACAAGAGTCCATCTATAAGTCGTCAAACACAATATAATATATAAATACCGGCTTAAATATCTGGCTTGTAAAACACACACATTATAATCATGCAGTTAATTAATGAACAAAGAAAGGAATAGAGACTTACCCTTGCTTGGTATAAAACAACGCCACGTGGTTTGGTTTAAATTTAGATATTTAACATTATGCACAGTTATTCTCCGGATCCGCTGGCCGCCATCAAACACACAAACCTAAAGTTTCCTGCATAAGCTAGTGAAGATTTGATTTAACCGGTTCTTCTTACCACTGTGTGTGAGCTCTTGTCGTTGTGTGACGGAGGGCCGCGGATCCGTGGAACAGCTGGCTTGGTTAGTTCTCCCGGGTTCACGAGGTCCTGCGCGTGGTTGCCAACTATTGAAGTATTCGATGTTCTCGCGCCCAGGAGAGGAGCTTAGAATGAAGAGACTAATGGAGTCTCTGAAAAGGTTCAAATGGGTAGTTTAATTAAGTAACGTGGTTAAAGAACAAGCATGGGTAATGGAGAGACAAAGCCGGTGATGTCTTCAGGGTGGGCTGCAGCGAAGGAAAAAGGCCGAGTTGTCCTCTGTCCTCTGTTTTTATGCACGTCTCGTTGTCCCCCGCTGTGCAGATAGTGGGACCTCCCTTCTCATCTGTGGGTTCGATATCGCGAGAGACCAGATGATTTCAACATTTGGTTTTCTCTGCCTACTTCCTTAAGCATTTTCTCCTCCTTATCTCTGTCATGACTTTCTATTTAATACCTTATAAACAGCTGTAATCGTTAGTTTAGAAGTCCTAAAAACGCTTCTATGGCACAGTTCTCATTTACGGTAGCTCCCTCTGACGTCATAGCTACTCACGTAATGTGTAAACACTCCATGATCAACTGTACCTTCATTTAATATTCAGCAGTAATAATATCTTAACGTCTATCGATGTAGTGTTAAAGTCCGTACGTTTGTGTGTAACACTCCAAGTCATTTTCACTTTACATTCAGAAAACGCAACATTAGTCACATGCTAACCGGATAAAGGATTTTCAGAATAAAAGCTTGGCATTGATTTCCTGAGAACTTCCGGGCTTTTCCACAATAAAACAGCTTTAAACTGACGATATGTTTTAGACTGAATTATGCTGTTTAACATTGATTTTCATTTCTAACACCTGCGGCTCGGCCAGCACCCAGTTCAATCAGTCCAAGAAGGTTTTTTTGCAGGTAGCGAAACGCCAAAGTGGCTGCTGTTGATTTGTGTTGGTTCTCTCGCGTCCCAGGAGAGAAGTTAAAATAAAGAGACTAATGGAGTCTCTGAAAAGGTTCGATTTGGTATTTAATTAAGTAGCGTGGTAATGAACAAACAGAGGAGTAGAGGAGCACAGCTGTGGTGGGGAGGCGGCGGGGTGAAGAAGTCGCGTTGTCCTCCGTCTGTATCTCATGCATGGCTCCTCCTCTCTGGGGGCTGCGACAACGGAGGTCTGCCCTCTGCATTCTTCTGTGTCCGATATCGCGCATAACAGAGGATTTAGACGTTGTGTGGTCATTGTATAACTCCACACGCCTTTTCTCCTCATACACTCTTTCATGACTTTTTATTTAATGCATTTTAACGGCTGTAATCGTTGTTAACGTAATACCGGAAGTGACGTTACTGTTGATATCCGGAGACTCCGTCCAGTAAAGCTTTCAAAATAAACTTTAGCAACAACGTTAGCCACAAGCCAATGCTAACCCGAAATGTTTTCAGAATAAAACAGTTTTAAGCTTACTGTATGTTTAAACATAAAATATAAAAAAAAAAAATTAGGTCATTAAACATTTATTTTAAATTTCTTACACTGCTTAATGTCTATTGTTTTTTGGACATGTCTAGTATTTTACTCCATTGAGTGTTGACAAGAAACACGTGTAGACGAAATATGTATTTTGTTTTGATGACCTATCAGGTACGCAAAGTGGTGTAGTGACACAAGTGACGTTACGCATTTCAGACGTTTGCCGCGCATAGAAGATAGAATAGGAGGAATGAAACCCTCTTTAATGGTCACACATGCAGAGCACTCAGCACACACAGTGAAATGTGTTCTCTGCTATTAACCCATCCTAGTAGTAGGAGCAGTGGGCAGCTATTGTACAGTGCCCGGGGAGCAATGGGAGTGGGGAGGGAAGGGGGGTGTCCAGGAGGTGAACTGGGACCTCTCCAAGTAGCAGTCCACACTCCATATTTAGGTCTGGTCGGGGACTTGAAGCGGCGACCCTACGGCTCACACTCAAAGCCCCTACTGACTGAGCCACTGCCGGAAACGCATTATGCATGCGTACCTGCGTTATGTGCACCCCTGTCTATCACCCCTTTATTTAGCCTACTGTCATGCGAGCCACCAATTAAAGCTTGGCGAGCCAAATGATGAACCCTGGGCTATAGCGTTTCAACACATTGTACAAGATAGGCCAAGAGGCGGGACATTTTCGACACATTTCTAAGAGGTGGACCAATCACAACAGAGCCAGCCCTATAGAGTGTGTTGCTGATGAACATTCTATACTTACAATGCACTGCACATTAATTAATTAATTACCACCACTTAAATAATGTGTCAATTTGAGCGAGATTCTGCTGCATAAACATGGAAACAGAAAACACACAAAAAGAGTTTCCGATCTCCTGAAGACCACGTTAGTATATCCGTCATCCAGCAACAAATCTGAACTATAGTCCCGCCCACGGACGATCTGCTTGAATCACTTGCAAAGTGAACGAAACACAAATGTACCCACAAGTGGCCGGCATTATAATCATCATAATACAGCACATATTCTTTGCAGCGTCCATGTTGTTTACAAATTACAACCTTGAGCTCATTAACCACCAGAAGATGGGCATCGACCTCACAACTTCATAAATGTGACCATCTGAGGAGCATTTGAATGCAGCACTGGCCTTGGCGGTTGGCTGCACTCTCTATGTGCCTTTTTAGTTAATATATGTAAATACTGAGACACACTCCAGCATCTGCAAGTACTCAACCCATTGTTTCCTCGATTCCTTTCTCAGGTCCCACAGGGTTTGCCCGTTTATTAAATATTAATAGAGCCAAGGAAATGCACTCATTTGAATATTGACTGGATGTTTATCATTTACTGTGTGCAGTGGAAAAACAATAATCCTGTTAAATCAACATCAGCAATTTTTTAGAAAATGTAATTTCCTTGGCCTCATTTTCACACACACACACACACACACACACACACACACACACACACACACACACACACACACACACACACACACACACACACACACACACACACCACACACACACACACACACACACACACACACACACACACACGAGAGAGATAATGTCTCATGGGGGCAGCTCAACACGGGTATAGGACTTCAATCATGCAACATGACGGGTTCCACAAGGAGACTCTAAATCCCTGCAGGACTGAGCCTGCGGCTGTACAACCCAGAGGCTGCGGCTGATTCTGATTCAACTTCTTTTTATTTAAATCCTTAGAGACGCTCACCTGCTTCTCTGCTCGCTGCTAACAGAAAGACCTTGTCTACACTACAAAAGATTTCCCCTGCAAATAGCTGGGGAAGAAGTGAACAAACCAATAGACAGTATGCAGTGAGTCTATTCTTTATTTATCAACAGGGTGGTGTGTGAACCCCTCAGAGATTTAACCTGCACACTCCAGTGGAGCAGCTCAGTGTTGCTCATGCAGCAGTTGAGGGAAGACAGAGGAAATCAGAGTTCATCACATCTATGGTTTGTTTTCTCTGCAAAGTCATACAAAAGTTGACTTTGGTGCAATTTGCTTAGTACAGTATCATGTTTATTGAAAACTGATTTCACAGATGGTAAATGGCTTGCGTTTATACAGCACTTTTCCCATATTCACAACCCCACAACTTACATATTCAAGTCAGCATTCACCCATTTGCACACATTCAATCAGTCAGAGGAGGCTACTGAAGGTGCAACCTGTTCAGAAGACTAATATTTACCTACATCCACACAGCATTGGCCATTGGTAGCAATTTTAAGTCAAGTTTTTTGCCCAGGGATACATGGACATGTTGACTGCAGGGACTCGGGATCGGACCTCAACTTCCTGATTTGTAGACATCATCGGTGAAAGTAGTTAGTTATTTAATTGGTAACGCCTCTTTACTGCAAGATTTATGAGACTTTAAACTTTTTGGGTGGATATTTTCCTAAAAGTGTGGCCAAACCTATTTGAAATTAGATCTGACTAAAATGTCAGAATATCTTCAGAAGTAGCCTTGGGAATCCACCTGCAATTATTTTACATGAATTTAACTCTGTTAACATGTTCCAAATTCAGATATTTAACATGTTCCTAGTCATACTGTAACAAAACAGAAGATCAAGACGTAGAGAGCACGGACCTCAACCAAGGCCAATTCCTTAAGGGAGATTCAGATTTGGAGCTCTCAGATGATAAGAGAGATGAGGATTTCACACCTGGGATAGAAGAGGGTCAAGAAGAAGGGGGGAAAAGATGCAGGAGGCTCCGTGAGCGCACAGATACAGACATAGGGACGAGCGGGAAAGACATGGCCCTCTGTGGGCCAGAGTAGCACGTATGTCTTATTGTTGTTTTTATTTTATGTGGAGCCATGAAAAATGAGAATTGCCTCAGGAATGCCAAGTTTGTTTCTATGAGCATGGTCAAATGGAGACCACATCCATAAAACTAGTAACTTCACCAAAAGCCAAACTAGTTTTATAATGACCAAATAAACAGCAATGTTCAGATCAATTACTTATTTATGTTTTAAATAAAGGTGAATGTATTCTTGTATTAATATCACTCTATAACCATAATAAGTTACATAGTCTATCTGTTAATTGTGGCTGTCTTTTCAAACTAAAATGGTCCTGACGTCCTCTACAGTGGACATACTGTAACATTAAAAATTAAATTAAATAAAAAAAGTCTAAATTGCAAGATGTTTTTTGAACCCTAAATAGGTAGGAAATAAAAAATAAAGAAGATTGGAAAACATTTTTTTCCCTCGGTTCCCAGGAGGATATATGAAAACTCCGTTATTGACATAAATATGATGATGGATTATCAGTAATCATTTCAAAGTGACACAGAGACATTGGATTAACCTATGGATTAACCTTCAGCAGCGTTTTTATCGTTTTAATGCCATTGAACACAACTTTTGATCAGACAAACAGCAAAGGTAAGACTATTTGCCATTTTTGCTCCGTAAAGCTACGTCGTGTGATGTCTGGGTTTGCTTCCCCTGATCGCACAGTGATGATACTAATACCTCTAGAATCTGTGGAATCTCAGCTTTAATCTGATATCTTGTTTGTGCAGATCCGATAAGTAATAAAGTATTTATACAGTGAGTTCTGTGCTAAGTGCGTTATCATTTTTTCGCTCAGGGCTCATTTAGACGCTTCTTGTGAGACTTGTGTTTTGTTTCGGTAAAAATGGTTTGTATCGTCAGTTAGCTGAGTTTCTTCCCGTTAAGTGGGTATGACACATTAATAGGTTGTTAAATGTTAAAGGGCCCATGTCATGCTTTTCCGGTTATTACCCGTCCCCTTGTGTGTTATGAAGGTTTTTATGCATGTAAACGGTGTGCAGAGTCAAAACCCTCAAAGTACACCCTGTAGCGAGTAAAACTCTAACACAAAACGCCTCGTTGGAGATACGTCACTGCCCATTTGATTCTTCCGGGTACCGCATGATGTCATGCGGTACCCGGAACAAAATGGACCAATCCGGAAGAGCTATGGCCACACTCAGCGGCGCTGGCCGCACCCTCTGCCAGCCTAACATTTACTGTTGGAAGCTCTGGTTCAGTTCACAATCGATCCAGTCATGCCAATGCCAAGGACCTGTTTCCTGAAATGTGAGGAGAAATATGAGCTGTTTGTCCTACCGACGGAAGAACCACGACAAAGTCAGTGGTTGAAATTTCTTTTTAACACTGTTCCTTCAGAGGTTCGAAGAACGTTACTGTGTGCGCGGCTTTTCACAGACGAAAGCTTCCAAAACATTGCCCAGTTTGAGGCCGGATATGCACATCATTTGAAACTGAAGGACGGTGCTATTCCTAGTTTGTTTGGACCGTTTGGAGCAGGGGAAGATTCGGGTACACAACCTGTAAGTTTGCATTGTTATTTGTGTATTTATCAAACAAGGTATCTACCACGACTGTTTAAATGTGTAAACGTGTTTCGGACTGCTAACTGGGCTAACTAAGTTGCTAGCATTTCCATATATCAACTCCAATATCAGCAGATGGCCTTACATACATGTATCTCATAGCAGGAGAATGTCTGCATTCACACACGAAATACTCATAGACAGTATACTCCTTTGCTTTACCGTACGGTCAGTCGCGAAACGTAATTACATTATAGCTGGCGTTCCGAGCGTGTATGCTACCGAGCTAAACAACAAGGCTACTAAGAGCTAGACATGAGTTTGCTCGGAAAAACATTGTTTTTTATGCCAACTACAATGAATGTAGCAGACTACCCATATAAGATTGCAATTGTAAACATGTGCTTGATAGCCTAATATGAACCACTATCTGTTGTTCATAGTATAGTATAGCATATTACACTGAACAACTAGCAAACGTAGATTAGCATTGTAATCCAGCTGGCAAGCTGACGAACATCAAACAACTAAGTTTCAATAATATACTACAATGTCAGCAGATGGCCTTACATGTTTGTCATGGCAGGAGAATGTCTGCAGTCACACACGGAATACTCATACAGTATACTCCGGGTGATTTACCGTACATTGTGACAGTACATGTACATACTGCATGTATAGCTAACGAGGCTAGCTATACATGCTAGCGGAAAACAATGTATTCATGCCAGTTACAATGAATGACCGAACGTAGCAGACTACCTGTATAAGATTGCAATTATAAATACGTTATTGCTAGCCTAATATGAACCACTAGCTTTTGTTCATAGTAGTTTTATTACACTACATTATAGTTGCCGTTCCTCCGAAGCTACCGTTCATATCGTGTTTGCTACCAAGGTAACAAGAAAGCTAGGTTAGCATATTGGCTGGCAAGCTTACTGTGTTGATTAGATAGATGGATTAGATAGATCCACACTCCTACCACAACTACTACTAACGAATCTAAAACAACTAAGTTTCTCTAATATTTTGTGATTTGCATTTGATTTTGTCCAGCCAGATCCTGGCGGACAATACATGACGGGGACGGGACTACCACACTGAGGCCTCGTCCTAAAAAGCCCCGGCTGCAATAGGCAAGATGCCGACAACGGGCAGGAATGGATGATATACCGTGTATATATGTATATTTATGTTCGTTTTGTACATTTCTAAAAATAAAGTTTAATGGAAGTAGGCCTATCATTTCTTCCCTGAATTATTTGCTCCTATAACATATCATTCATATATAGCAAACCATGATTTGATTTCTCATCAAACAGTAGTAGTTTATTACAGGTAAAAATAACTTACTCTTCTATAACAACAGTTGTAGGTACAGTTCGGTTAGTTAGCGTAAAAATATACGGCTGTACCGACGCCATTATAAGACTGATGTTCCGCTCAGATCGAGCCGAAAAAAGCACTGTTAGACATGGGCGGAGCCTCTCTGGTGGTTGACTAATCAGAACAGAGTGGCCAAGCTGACCAATCGGAGCACACTAGGCTCACAGGGAGGGGGGGGCAAGAGCTCCAACGAGCCGTTTAGTGGAGAGAGTGAATACTGCTGAATACACATACTTTACAGAGATGCTGTATGCGAAACCAATGTGAGTTTGGAATGTATTTTAGTATACCTCAACAATGGAATTATGATCAGTGGAAATGGCCATGACATGGGTCCTTTAAGAAGACCTGAGACACAGTTTCGTGAAAAAGAAACCCTAACTGGGGGCATCCGGGCTTAACAGGTTAAAGATGTCCTATCATGCAAAATGCATATTTATTAGGGCTATCAGTCGATTAAAATATTTAATCGCGATTAATCGCATGATTGTCCATAGTTAATCGCGATTAATGGCACATTTTTTATCTGTTCTAAATGTACCTTAGAGGGATATTTTTCAAGTTTTTAATACTCTTATCAACATATCAGTGGACAAATATGCTTTATATGTTTGTTTATTATCATTTGAACAATGACAAATATTCTCATGAATATTAAACACAACAACCTCTGAACATTACAAATATTCGCCTCAATTCAACCTAGAACCTCTCTCATACATTAATACAATACAAAGTGTGTGTGTGTGTGTGTGTGTGTGTGTGTGTGTGTGTGTGTGTGTGTGTGTGTGTGTGTGTGTGTGTGTGTGTGTGTGTGTGTGTGTGTGTGTGTGTGTGTGTGTGTGTGTGTGTGTGTGTGTGTGTGTGTGTGTGTGTGTGGTGTGTGTGTGTGTGTGGAGAGACACTGTGATGGATCGTTGGAGCTATGTGCAGCTCAAGGCATATATGCTCGAACGGGAGCTGCCTGGACGCTGCAATCATGTTGCGCGCACTATCCGTGCTGAGTGTGCTGACTTTTCGTACAATGTCCCACTGTCTGGCTACCTGCATAAAGTCAAGTGCTCGGCGCAGTTGTCGGCGAAATGTCGCTCCTCTGTTTTCATTGAAACAGCTCCTTATATCCGTTAGCGCAGCTAGCTAGCACCAGATGCTAACAACAACAACAACACGTAAGGTGTGCTTCGCTCGCACCACACATACACACATGCTCCCGGTCCTCCCGATGGCCAGTCCGGGCCTGCCGGTGAGCGTGGAAGTGTGGTCTGCCACAAGCGGGCGGCAGGAGCGGGGCTGTCAGCATCAGCTTGTAGATGGTATTTTAAACTCGATGCGCTCTGAAACTACGGGGCGGCCGAGGACAAAAAATACACATGCGTTAATCGCGTTAAAAAAAATTAGTGCCGTTAATTTTTTTTTGCGTTAACGCGTTATTAACGCCTTAACTTGACAGCCCTAATATTTATACATCTTTTTACAAAAATGTGTCCCCGGTGTGCCAGGGAACTTAACTTTTCTTAAAGTGTCAGAAAATAAAATCCTCTCTTTTCCTCCGTACCAAAATCTCTAAAAACGGGGGTACAACGGAGCTGATCGAGATTTGCATCCGATATGACGTAATATGGGAAATGCGCTGGCTTTATGCCCACGGCCCTATCAGAAACGTTGCTATCAGAAATCATGCTGACGTATTTGGACATTATATAGTCTGTGTTTACATTAGCAAGCATCGCTAACACTCAGAGCTCACCTGTACTGGAGAGAGTATGTGTAAAAAAGCAGGAAATAAAAAAAAGGACTCACCTTGTGGTAAACCTGCATTTGAGCTCCATACAGTTTCAGAAATAATCCTTGAAGTGGTTTGGAACATAATATGGCATTTAATCACGGCAGCATTTAGCTGCATCTGAGCAGAGCAGATAGCCTGCTCGTCACAGAACTCACAGCAGAGAATCAGCCATTCTCTATCAGCGCTGAAATAGAGGTATTATGAGGGATGTCTAAAATGCATGATCTGTTTGGTATTTTGAGCAAAACACATCGTAGACATGTTTTTTATATATTTGTATATGATACCCATTATATATGCCTAACAATAGTATGATAGGAGATCTTTAAGTGAAAAGTAATGATTCCAATCTACTCCAACATTTAATGGCCAATGCAAAAACCCTTTCAAGTTTCATGAAAATTGGGCCAATTGTCTTTCCAACAAATAAACAAACCCAAAAGACCAAAACAAATTGTTCTTCCTTCAAATGAATTGAAAGAGGAGACACCATTAGGCCAAAAATATATTAAATAAACAAAAAACAAGGCAAGTTTATTTATATAGCACCTTTCAACACAAGATTAAACTATTTTCAAATTTGTTTTCAAATGTAGTTTTGATGGAAGAGCATCGATTTACAGGGCCGATATGCATGCTGTTGTGGACCAAGAAATACAAATAGATTGAATTAACCTTTTTGACTGAGTTTTAAATATCATATACTGAATATCATATAATATACATTACCCTTTAAGCAAACTTAAATCCAACCTTGTGGATGCAGCTACAGAATTCTACCTGTCTGTTACCCTCTACCCAGACTAATCAAAGTAGAATACAAACATCCAATATTTATAACAGTGTTGAAAAAAATTGCTGCAAAGAGAGCCATGCTGGGAGAGAGACAGAGGGGGACGGGGGCAGAGATCCAAGGACGGACGCAGGTGAGGTAGCAAAAACAGATACAGAGAGACTGATACAGAAAGAGGTGGATCAGGGATGAGATGGAGTGGAGAAGGAGAGAATGTGACATTGAAAGAGAGTAATGTATTCTATACCTGCAAGAGTATCTGCAGTACTGAAAGCCCTGAGGGAGGGGAATTCATACACACAGACAATCAACCATATATGAAATAAGAGACCCACAAACAGAACGAAACCACTGCACAATGGAAAAACGGAATACTGATGCAAAGGTGGATTTGAGAGTGCCCTTCTTTTGGATACTTTTTTTCCGCATCTAAACAATTCCAGTGTTATTTTAACTGAAATACTTGTCAATTGGGTGTCACTGAAGTTATGAACAGCTTTATGCAACCCCTAACCCAATCCTTATTTAACTGATGATTAGCCAACATTTAGAAGAGATTGCCTGTGTTAAAACCAACATGCGTCACTCCACTTGTCACATACTGTAAGTAAGATAACAGGGCCACTTTTTGCAGCACAGGGTATCTATTCCAACAACGTGCAGGTTACATTTAGCTTATTGTTTGCTAATGGTAGCTACCACTAGGGATGGGTACCGAGTAGGGATGCCAGCGATTATTCGATTATTCGAATATTCGTTACAGTCTCCATAATCGAAGATTATTTTTAAAATTCGATTTTATTTATATATTTTTTATTAATATTTATTTTTTTCTTTTTCTCTGGTTTCAACCAAAATATAGACTAATGCTAATAATAGTAATAGTATTAATAAGTGCAGACTGCTGCTGCAGCCTGCTACACACCGACCCCGCCCCCCCTCCTCCCTCTCCGTCACACGTGCGATTGATTTATTAGTGACAGAACAGTGAGAACACAACTAAAGATGAACAGAGCGGCACGTCCACAGAAGAGTTCAGTACTTCGAACTGACAATAGCAATTTAAGTCAAATGCAAGCTCTGCGAAAATACTTTTTTCTCCCGCGGGGGGGGGGGTGTCGTCGAATAATCGATTAATATTCGCCAGGGCTGTCCGATTTTCGATTTTGATCATGGTCAGTTTCTGGCATCCCTAGTACCGAGCCCCGGTATTAAACGGGCCCCGGGCTGAATTATAAAAGACCGTGGTACCGTTAAGCTCCGACGTTATCAGACTTTTTATCGGTACTGGAGACATGTAAAAAAATATGTCGTGTATTATTGCTACACAAACATTATATTGCAGTTTTAGTGTCGCCAACTCCGTTTCTAACATGCAAAAAGACTGCAAAATGCGTCATTCTTAGTATTTTCGATCTCTCCAATCCAGGCGAGAGATCTCTCTCCCCCGTCTGTGTGCGAGGGGGCGGGGCAGTTTACACACACGCGGCTGCTACATGCAGCAACTGAGCAACACACACACACAGAGGAGATGGCGGAGAGAACTAAGCACTCCGAGGTGTGGTTAAACTTTACCCGTCTCGCTCGTTGCCTAAAGTGCAATAAGAGTTTAGCATGTAAGGGCGGTAACACGAGCAATTTGTCTAAACATCTTGCAAAAGTGCACCACATTCAGACGGAGAAATGCACAGGGTTCGACTGTCTTTCTAGTAGCTCTGTAGCCCCATCCACGAGTAACGTTTCCGTCAGGTATTATGTATGCTAGCAGCAACGCACGGAGCTAACTCAATGATACAAACATGGGTTGAGGTAACTGAGTTATTTATTTTGTTAAAGTTTCAGCCATTCTGTTTACAGTTCTGTCATCAGATTATTACTACGATTTGTTAAAACGTTGTTGTTTCTTTTGATGTGAAATACTATGTATTTAATTAAATAAAAAGCAATGTTAGTTTTGTTCAAAATTTGTTTATTTTCATTTTTCATTTAATCGTTTATTTGAATAGGGACAATGCACATTAATGAACACTTTAGACAAATAATGCTTCAAGTGTAAATATGCCGGATTTTAAATTGAGCTAATTTCCATCTGTAGTCCCTGACATACAACATATAAGGGGCGTTCACACCAAGTACTTTTCCCACAGTAGTTCATGAGAACTTTAGTTCATGAGAGCTCTTTTAGTTCTGATGAACTAAAGCAGATCGCGTTCACACTAGTGTTAATTTCGTCAGCTATTTTTTAATTTAGTTTTAGTCATAGTCCTGTGTTAAATTTCCTTTTTCGTTGTATTCATCCTGTTTTTATTTAGTCAAGTTTTAGTCAACTAAAAGTCTGAGCATTTTAGTCTTATTTTAGTCGACTAAAACAGTAACTATTTTAGTCAAGATTTAGTCGACTAAAAGTCTGAGCATTTTAGTCGTAGAAAACTAATTATTTTAGTCTACTTTTTGTCAATGAAAACTGTTGAGTCTTTTTTAGTCATCAGATTATATTGAACATTTCAGTCAAACTAGTCTAGCCAAAACCAATAATTTGTCATTTTAGTCAAACTTATTTCACAATAAGATTATATCTTGTCCTTATTTGATGAAAAACACAGTTGAATGATTAAGAATGCAGCTTTGCAGAGAGTATCTGGTCAGGTTTGTGGTGTTTTTACCAGCTGTGTTATGGCCACATTGCTTCCCTTCTGATAAAACAATGCATTCGCTTTTTTCTCCGCCTCATTGTAGCGAAAATGGGCCCAAATATCACATCGTTTCTTTCTCCCAAGCAGTGGTGGCTTATACTTTTCGTTGTCAGTAATTTTGACAGACAAGATCGTAACATTTCCGTCATAATCCATTATTACCCGTCGAGTGCACAATGTATCACTCACTCGCGCTGACGGGGGGTATCGGTTAACGCGAGTGCGACCACTGCTCCCAATCCCTGTTGTTGCCATTTTATTTTCTGTTAAATAAGGTTAGTTAGACCATGAGTTAGACCCGAGTCTTCCTGACAGTTCACAGTGTGCCGCTGTCGGTGTATTTCAAATGTACCGCCGCGCGCGCACAGACACACAGCTGCTGCACCCAGCCGCAGCACCGGAAATTGAACTGCTGGGAGAAAAAACTGACTATCAGAGATGTAACGTTATCTTTGATAATATTTCGTCAACGAAAGTAAAGAGAGATTTTGGCATAGTTTTATTTAGTAAACTACATTTTCGTCTCGTCACTTTTCGTCAACGATATTGCATGATGATTTCGTTACAGTTATTGTTACTGCCGTCTCGTCATCGTCTCGTTTTCGTCATGGAAAAAAAGGTCGTTGACGAACATATTTCGTCATAGTTTTAGTCAACGAAATTAACACTAGTTCACACCAAAATGAGTTCCTGGGGTGGATTAGGCAAATGAGCCGCTGACGTCACTTCTTCTTCTGCTTTGGGTTTACTGGCAGGCCGCAAACAACTTCACGGCGAGTACAGTAGGTGGCGGTATGCACCTTAAAGTTGCAATTCGCCAAAAAACCGAGAGAAGAAGAAGAAAAAAAACTTCCGCTGTATGCTTCTGTTTACCTTCCGACCTCAGACACGGTATGGAGTTGACGTTTTGGTGGTCGTGTTATACAGCTTCGTAACTGAGTTATTTAAGCCAATAACTCAGCCACAAATACAAATACAGATCGACCATTCAAATGCAATAGAAATGCTGAGTCGGAGGCGAAGGCGGTTAAGAAGCCTTAACAAAAGGATTGGACGACGAAAGCACACGCTATGGACATGTTTCGCCGTAGGACAGCTGAGGATGATGGCCGTTTTCACGCCCAAAGAACAGCAATGGTACGTTCATTAAATCACATTAATACTATCTAATGTAGGATTTATGGAGTTATGTAGGACTAATTTGTGTCTTTGTATGTGTTCCAGATATGCGAATACTACGGAACGCGTCGTGTCCCGCGCTTCTCTGGGTGAACAATAGAACATCGGCCTGGTGGGAGGTGGTGCCAACGTACACCAATGTGCAGTGGATCAAAGATTTCCGAATGTCCAAGGGCTCTTTTCAACTCCTCTGTATTCGCCTGGAAGCAACGTTGGGGAGAGGCATCTGAACAGCATGGAAATTGTAAATTGACAATAAAGCTGATCTTTTGTACAGTGCATTTGGTTCTCTCTTATTTACCACAGTCAGACAATTACAATAGTGCAGACACACCTTAGTGCAAAGATTAAATGTCAGTATCAAAACAGTACTCATACTGTATATTTGTATATTAATATGAGTATATTATTATGTTAAATGTGTGTTCAAGACAATGGGATGAGGTTGAAAGCTCTTTAAAAAGCTTTTGTATACCATCTTTACTGTGATAAATACATACATGTTAAGCATACACACCTGAAGAACTACGTTACACACACTGAAGGAAAGAGATATGATTCTACACTGTATTGAAGAAAACATGTATTGTTTGAACTGGTTTATGTAATCACAACGGTTTATGGGTAATCATATATATAGGAATGTTGTTCTCACTTTCAAACTCACTGACTCAGAGATTCTGTGTCTTACACACCAACATTGATCCTTATCAACACTAAGAGCCAGATGCGGTCACTAAGTCGTTAAAGACAGCGTAAAATAAGGGGAGAAGAGTTTAAAGGTCGGAAGGAGGGAAGTTTAGGTGAAAGAATCCCCTGGGAAAGGAATGTAGAGGTAAGATAAGGTAGAAATAAACATTGACTTTTGACCTGATCTCACGCTCTGATCCAAAACTCTGATTGAACCCGGCCAGAAGCGAATCCAGCCAATCAGGGCACTTGGGGGAGGTGGTTAGTTTAAACAGCTCCTCCCCAGGGGCTCTACTGATTCGCTTGGGAGGAAAATGGGAAGGAACAATTCAACTCATCTCCGCCCCAAAATAGGGATATGTATACGGATGTTTTTGTGTGTAAAAATGCTTTTTGGGTTAGGTGAGTTGGTTGGTCCGGGTATCTGTGTCGGCATCGCATCATCAGCTTGGACTCCAATTTCTTTTGGTTTGATGAGTGGTTGGTCCTGACATCTTTATCCGCATCGCATCACGATCCTAAAAAGCCCGGAGTACCCGGGGTACTCTGTATAACTTGTATAATTGTTCTATTTCCTACCAGTAAACTCAGACAATTTGTTATAATTTTGATTCCGGTGTTTTCAATTCCTTTCTTATTTTAATAGAGATTTCAGCCTCATTCAACGAACGGCGCGGAGAGGGGGGGGGCTATTCAGCCACCAGAAAAGTGTTCTATCCCAACAACACACAGGTTAGTCTGTGTACCGCTGCACTGCTGCTGGTTTAAACAAAGACAGTCATGATGCTAGTGCCGTGCATGTAGGTTCTCTTTTATTTATCAGCAGCAGATCAATAAGTGTCAGTAGTATCAAAACAATATAAACAGTGGCAATATATATATATATATATATATATTATATATATATATATATATATGTAAAGTAGAAGATAAGATAGATAGGATCAAATAATATCAAATAAAGAATAAATATCAAAGTGCCCTTATTTATTGTTTTGTGCTTAATGTATGCTTGAACTTTGTTTTATAGGGATTAGTGGACATCAGTTAGATGTGTAACCTTCTTTCAAGGCCAGAGTAGTTACAGTGTAAGTGGATTGACATCTAACATAACATGGCTGAGTACAATTATAACAATCAATAAAAAAAAGGAAATATAAATAGAATTTCAATTACATTTCTACTTAAATGTGCAAAAATATTATATTATTATAATAATACTTTGTGGCATGCAGGTAATCAACTGTTTAAGCTTTTACCATTAACATGTAGAATGAATGTTGCAAATGACTTGAAATTATAGCAACTACAATGTATTGTTAGAGGTAACAATACAGAGGTAGCATTATGTCCAGCTAGCATGCTAATTGCTAACGTTATATTATCGTTTTATCCCGGAGGGGAAAACTAGTTTCTAATCCTGAGAGAAACACCTCGCCTGAAACACACGATTAGTGCCATGAGTTAGTGAAGCAAATTACAGAACATTGCACACTTATTCACAAGTCAAAACGTGTTCATAGCGGGCATGGCTGAGAATAGCTAGCTAGCTAGATGTTGTTAGCCAGCTTGGACCTAACGATAGCAAGTTCTAGCATGGCTAGCTCGATCTACTGAGCAAATAAAAGTACATCTAAGACCAGTATTGTGCAGATTAAAACAGTGCAGTGCATGTATTTTATTTTACCTTCGTAGTCGTCCCGACATGACTTTGCCAGGTCTGCTAACTTTGCTGAGCCACGGAAACTGCATTCAGTAGAAGCTTCTGAATGCGGCGCTTCGCGTCCTCCGAGTAAATCGCCAGAAGCGCCGACACATCCTCATCACTCCACCGCTCCGATGATTTATTTAGTGTTGCTATAATAACTGCTTTCACAAAAGTAATCTCTTCGGGTGCGCTGGCCGAAGCGAGCAAATACAATGGCGCTTACAAAAAAAAATTCAGAGTCAAACGGGCGTGGTTTGCATTCCGCACAGCCCATCAGACGTACGAACTATTTTCTCCCACGACTGAAAAGCGGGTCAGACGAACTAATTTGAACTACTTTAGTTCCTGGGGCTTTTTGGTGTGAACGCAAATATATCGTAGTTCTGATGAACTATTGTGGGAAAAGTACTCCAAAGTACTCCGGTGTGAACGCGCCTATAGTTAGTTTACCTCATTTTCTCTCCAAAAGAACCGATAAAAGTACCGTTAAAAGACCGGACCGATAAGCGGTATCGATAAAAGTAGTAGTACCGTTAAAACCTTAACGATACCCATCCCTAGCTACCACTGCACTGTAAAAAAAAAAAAAAGCTAGGACAACTCTAAATGTCAAGGCAACTGTCTGCACTAGATTTTTGAGTTTTGACGGTCATCTAAAATATTTAAGTTTCAAGGAAAACTGCCAACTTTGAGCCAGTTATCTTATGTTGAGATACATTTTAATATGTAATGTCACTTCAAATCAAAATGTTTTGTTTCTTTTGTATTTGTTATAACTTTTATTATACATTTTAGGGACAGTTATATTTCACACAGGCTCCGCCCTCTACTGGACTCTATGGGTACTACTCTCTATCATGCCCCACCTGCCCTGGTTTGATCGCGGGCGCGGATCCACATCGGCTTTGCTTTGAATGTCTGGGGGCCGACCACCCCATGGAGGGTGGCGGACATTCCTCGACCTGCAGTGGCTGTCGGGCGCTCCCGCGGCTCCGACGGCAGCATCGCCTGGACCATTTCCGGCAGGCACAATATGCCGTACCTGAGGACGATTTTCAGGACCAAGACGACGTGGAGGTGGTGGAGATGGACCACGAGGTGGACGGAGAGGTGCCGTTTGTCTTCGCCCTTCCAACGGGCCGCGCTGCTCCGTTCGTCGAGGAGGAAGAAGACGAGGACTTCTCACTATCGGGCGTTTCTGGCCACGAGGGTCCACCACGCCGATCTGTTCGCCAAGATTTCCCGCTGGTGATGGCCGTGGCAGCGGAGCGTGTGGGCCTGACGCTTCCTCCTCCGCTACCACCCAGACCGGTGAGCCGACTCCGTCAGGGGTTTTATGGCCCGGTCCAGCCGGCCCAGCCAGCTTTTGTCTCGCCCCCGCTGCCGGACATATGGCAGTGCGTGGAGGCGACATGGCGGCAACCCCTGAGAGCGAGGGCTTCGGTTGCTGGCATGGCGGGGTTGCTGAGGGTGCAGGGCCACTCGGACTCGGTGTGTCCCGGTGTGCCCCCCCTGGATGAGAGCCTGGCTGCCCATCTTCTTCCCCGGGCAGCAGGTTGGCTGCCCCCGCTGCCTCGTGACCGTGAGGCGTTGGAGTACCTGGATAGGATATTCCGCCTCGGGGCACAGATGGCCGCGGGGGCCAACAATCTGGCCGTGTTGGGCTTAATTACCCCTCAACAGGAAGCCTCCGCCTCCTCGTCACAGGACGACCCGGGCGATTATGCGGACCGCTGCATCGGACAGATTAATAATCTGGTTAACGGTGTGGCGGATGCAGCTGGCTGCGTGTTGTCCCTAGCCACAGTCACGCCATGTGTGGTTGGAACTCACGGCACTGTCAAGATCGGACCGTGACGATCTCCTGGGAGCCCCATATCCACGGCAGGGCACTTCGGGTTTGTTACCGCGGTAACACAGCGCTTTCGCCGCTTGGAGGAGGAGAGAGAGCAGCTCAGTCGGATGCTGCCGCTGGCTCTCCCTCAGCGGGGCGAGCGCGGGCCGAAAGTGAGGAGGAGAGACAGGCGTAGGGCCGGAGCACCCATAGCTCCCGCTGCCTCTTCTGCTCACCCGCCCAATTCTGCGCGGCGGTACCAGAGGGCCCCACGAGGCCAGGCTGGGCGATCCCGCAGAGCCCCTGCCCCAGTCCCGCGGGCTGGGGTGCACAGCCCGCTCGGAGTTGACGGGCGGGGGGAGGCAGCGTCCCGGTGGAGAGGGCTCTCTCCACCCAGGACGCAAGGATGAATCCTGCCTCCTCTGTGTATAATCCATCTGTGTGTGTAAATCAAAATAATTGCATATATTCCAGTTTGAGATTCATTGCTTTCCACAATCCTGCACTTCACTATAATGCCTGTACGGATTCCCCCCTCGCCGCCCCAGTTGTAATTCCAGTACAGGAAGCAACCAGCGGGCGCGCGCATGTGATAAACCGCAGGAAGCACTATCAGAATGCTCTGCGAGTACAGGGGCATTATGAGCGGCGTGAGGTTGTTAGAAAACACATTGCGCCTAGTGTAAAAGCTCCGTTTAATGCCTCTTTCTCTCTGAGAGAAAACAGCATTATGGGGAGCGCGCGCTCTCACGGGAGCGTGCTGTGGTGCATTCAGGAACCTCAGTGGAAAATCGGTCGTTTTTTTCTCAGTGAAAACTGCATTATTGAAAAACTGCCCTTTCTGTGTCAGCCCCCCATGGGTCAAACTTCCTTTTATGGAGGGTTGACGGCGGAGTGGGCCACCAGAGAGTATCACAGCTTCATAGCTGCAGCTCCGCAGCTGATTGCACATCCCCTAACATAATGTTATGGGGAATGGAAAATCAGTTGTGTGTTAACAGAGTGGATGGACAGGACACTTAGACTGGGTTATTTTGCAGCGTCCCTCCTCCATTCAGAGGCATAAGAGAGGCAAATCTGTCATCCCAAGAGGAGATAGGTTTCCTCTCAGCAGAGGTTCAGGCAGTGTCTGTTGTGCACTCTCAAAACAGAGAGAAGGGGCACTATTCCCTGTACTTTCTGGTTCCCAAGAAAACAGGAGAATTCAGGCCCATTCTGGATCTTCGGGGCTTGAACCGGCACATTGCATGCAAAAAGTTCCATATGTTGAAACAGTTATTGGGACTGGTGCAGCCAGGCGATTAGTTTACAGCCATCGACCTGAAGGACGCTTACTTTCATGTCGAAATTGCTCCAAAGCACAGAAAGTATTTGCGTTTTTGCCTTCCAGGGATAGCCTACGAGTACAAACACTGCCGTTCGGCTACTCCCTATCCCCATGCACGTTCAGCAA